>JAUCBJ010002179.1:0-30109 GCA_032718475.1 Nemertoderma westbladi | reverse complement strand
CCTTATCTTGAGTTTTTCGTTCCGTAAGATCCGTACCAATTTCCCTATTTGTATCTAAAGAAGAACCTCCTATACCCGGTCGCAGAGAATCCGTTACTATTTTCCTGGACTGACCAGCGGAAGCCAGGCGGTTAGTTTTTTCAACTACCAACGAATCATACGAACCGTAATGGCCAGTCGCCCTGGGTTTCAGCTTAGATACCAGTTGAGGTATTTCCGTGTGGCCAGGTCTCCCATTCTGTCCAGTATCTCTAGGTACATGAGTCTGCAAGCTTGTCTGCGATTTATGAAAGTCATCGCTTTTAAATAGTTTCATTTTTGTTGGTATTTGCGATTTTTGTTCTTTCTCACCTGCCGGTATGTCTTCCGGTTGCAGTGCAATCTCTTGTTGTTTAGTGGACGAATCAACAACAACTCTACTTCGCTCCAACTTCGGTGGTTTAGTGTTTGAATTCGGTGTGCTTGTGGGCGAATTTTGTGACGATAGAGTGTATGAATCCGCAATGTTTCTTGGATCTGAGACTCGCCCTTCCTTGACCATCCCTTCATCCACAGAATCGTTTCTAGAAACAACTCTATGGACAATGTTTTTGAGGGAGGAAAGGAAGGTGGGTTGTTCTGACGTTCCAGACGGAATTGCTTTAGGTAATGCCACTTTTGATACAACCTGTCTAATTTCTACGGGTATTGGAGTGTCTACCGAATTTGTTTGATTTTCCCTCTCTGTCGTTGTAGTTGGATCTAAATTCGTAGCCTTTGAGTTTTGTTTATCTACTGCAGTTTCTGTCGCTGACTGTCCAATCTGAGGTGTCCTCGAAACTGTCCGCTCCTGGCTTCTTAGCTCAGGCTGCGGATTGGTTGAGTTATCAGCGGTTACCTGACCGATGGTGGCCTTTCGAAGAGATGACTTTATATGAGGTTCGCTTATAGTTTTTCCAGCGATTTGTGGTTGTCTAGCTGCGCTTGCAGCACGACTTTCTCTTGGGGATTGGCTATTCTCTCGCTTGTGTCGAGATATCGAACTAACACGCGCGATATTAGTCGATGGAGACTGACCTCTCACGGTAATTGTCGCACTAGCAGACGTAATGGATGGAGTAACTGTCGTAGTTGAAGATATAATGGATGGAGTGAATGCTGCCGTAGTTACAGACGCAATTGGTGGAGTAACTGTCGTATTTAACGATAAAACGGATGACGTTACTGCTGATGAAGTGGATGACGTGACTGTAGTGGTTGTTGGGGCACTGGATGATGTTACTGAAGTAATTTCCTGCGCACGGGATTTACTAGTTAACATTAGTTTCGCATTGTCAGATGTTGGAGCAGTTCCTATTGGCTGATGCTGTTTGGTGGATCGCCCGTTTATTATTGGTTGATGTATAATAGGGGCTTTATGTTCAGTGGCATCTGATTGGCTGGTTGGTGGTTGCTTGGATTCTTTTATTGTTTGTTCAATTCTGTTGACTAACTTTGGTACTGATGGGTGAATCCCGTTAACTGATTGGTTTACGGCAGCGTCAGTCACGATGGCAACCGTCGGATCTTGAATATTTGTTGCGATATCTGTAGTAGCGACAGAATCTTTTATTTTGATTTTGAGGAGTTTTGATCGGGGTGCAGGAACTGGAGGTCGTCTGTTGTTAATTGATTGGCTAGAAGCTGATAGAGTGTTGCGAAGTCTATTCGACGATGATTGGCTGATGATCTTTTTGGGGGGCGGAGTTGATGACCTCAATATCTCCTGGAATAAATAAGATCGGATATTAATAAAATAATCCAATTTCATGGGAAATACTGATTAATATTTAAAATATATACATATACTGTAGTGCTACAGTATGTTTAGGTATCCCTAAACATAGTCAGTCATGTGAGGAAATATAGGAGTATTTTGGAGAAATAAAAGCTTTTATTCCTTTTCGAAACCTAAATTTCGTACAGTAAATATATTACTTATTTATTACAGAGATAAATATCATCTACATTAAATTGGATCACAAAGAAAATACAATCAAAATAAAAATACAATATGTTTATAAACGCCAATTATTTCTCTTGTGGACAAAATAGACATAATTTCACGAAATAACTGTTTCTGCTTTGAATAATAAATATTAATTAAGGTAATTAAATTATTAATTATCACCTTCATGCTGCGTCTACCCTGAGCCGATTTTGCGCGAGGAATTCTAGAAATCTGATTAGATGACTGACTGTCGGCGGATATGGAAACCGACTGTCCGCTGGAGCGCATGGAGTCTGTAAGGCCGTTACTATCTTCTGATTGGCCGCCTCCACCATGGGCGGAAGTGACATCACTAGTAGGGGTTTCGGCACTGCTTGATATATCGGTATCGTCTATGTTTATATCCACTAAACTATGGGTTACCAGACTCTCATTGGTCCGCAACGAAGATGAGTCATCATCACGTACTTGAGATTGGTGTTGCTGTGGTGACGCATCAGTAGGTGCGTGAAATGTGATCCTATTGGGCAGAGTAGGGCTAGGCGTTCGCGCGTGAAACCGTCTGGCCAAAGGGGACTCAGCCCGACTTGCTGGACTGCTATTAGCCAATCTGTTTAACACCGGAATCCCTGAGTTTCGATTGGCTGTCTGCTGCGCTAAAGCGTTGCATATAGATTTGGATCGCGGGCGTGAATCATCTAGGGATGTTTTGGATTCGCCCTCTGAAGGTTTTTCAATATACGCGCTGAAAATAAATCATTAATATAATAAAGAGAGTAATATAATATAAATTAATAGTCTCAATAAAGAAATTCAATAAAAAAAATATCAAATAATATATTTCACAGACAAACAGACAGCCAGACCGACATACTATTAACTCCTAGGCCTAATATTAATATTCTATGATTATAACTTTTAATTTAATTTTTAATTTAATTATTAATGAAGTAATTTAAGTAAAAAACTTACCGGTACATTTATGTACAGCAGTACAAACTAAAAAAAAAGAAAGTGATCTAGACGTTGCATGCAGACAGACACTATTAGATGATTCCAGTAAACTGATCGGTTAGGTTCACCCAAAACAGGGGTAATTGTGGAAAGTAGCCCTTTCTTAGGTGATAATAATAGGGTAAACCTGTTCGTGACGTTCAGTAACTATGGCGACAATGTAAACTAACATAGGTAAACTATTCCTCCTATGTGTTCTATGTGGTCGTCGGTTGCTAAGGGAACCCGAATCAAGTTGTTCAAAGAAGGAAGCAGTTTCTTTCTTTAAAAGTTCAAAGTCGTAGTTGGCTTTCAGTTCAACAGAAGCCCGCAAGGTGGTGTTATTCAGTTCCTTCTGCAAATCTTCATTCTGAGTATAAAATATCATTTTCAGGTAATTATTAGGCTTAAACCATGTAAGTTTAGCTATATAAAAAATAATATTTATTTTACTTTAAATAACATGGATAGTACGGAACCTGGAAGGGGACATGAAAACAATTTTTCTAACACGAGCACTCCTGTTACTTACTAACATTAGCCTTCCTCGTGTCACTATCACGAGTCCTCGTGTTACTATTATGAGCACTCAGTAGCAGAATAGCAAAACCAGGTAGCAAAATAGTAATTCAATAATTAATTAATTAAATCTATATTGTCTAATAAATCTATATCTATCTATCTTGTCGGTTACCATTCGAGGAATGAACTCGTCCAAGCTTCGTTCTCTCATGAATGTTTCAAGTTCGTTATTCATATTCACATTTAATAAATCAGTAAGTGTTAATCAATATACCTGCAGCTCATGCTATCATGAGGGCTCGTGTTAGCTATCATGAGAGCCCGTGTTAGCTATTACGATGACTCGTGATAGTAACACGAGGAGGGCTCATGTTAGTAACACGACTTGTGTTTGAAAAATATTTTCCTACATTATGTCAACTTAACAACGTCCTGATGAATTACTCGTAACGCTGCAAAGTACTACTTTGCAGCGTTGCGGCCTATAGGACGGAACGCTGCTAAGTAATCAATGATATGTAAACATAACTTATTACCGTATTCCAGAATGTATTATTTCAATTTATATTAATGCGTGTTGCTTTATTCCATAAAGCACCACGTGTTTGCATAATGCGTGCGTGCGTTAAGAGAAAATGAGCAAAAAAAATGGCGACAGTGTTCAGTAAAACTGAATGGACACAGACGGTGTACAATATGGCATTATGCGAATAATAAAATAATACCAACATCGTTGTACTGTATATTATGGTTTACGTTATATTACGTAATGTTAACAATTAATACTACTGTAGGCCTATACAATGTTTAATATTAATTACCATATGCGGTTACATGGCGCAAATAATACTACAGTATAAAACTATACTTCGGATATAATTCCACTTCTGCTTCTGGTCCTAACTTATTACCTTGTTTTTAATATTTGTAAGTTCTTCTTTAAGTGAATTTATTTTTAATTCCATTTCTCGCTTCATTTTCTGAGCCACTCTGAGGTTGTCTGTTAGTTGGTTTATCTTTAATAAGAAAATAGAAAAATCATAATTATTACTATTATTTTAATCAAACAAAGAACTCAGTCTAAAAGACTTTGAGATATAGGCTAAAAGAACGACTTATTATAATTGGTGAATATTATTTTAAACTTAAATTATGAAAACCATAATATAACCCATAATAAGAGTTACTGTATACCGTATTTAACATAACATAACATAACATAACATAACATAACATAACATAACATAACATAACATAACATAACATAACATAACATAACATAACATAACATAACATAACACTAAGGTTCCACCTTGGTGTAGTGTTTGCATTGAATTCACATCTCCTGTAGGGCGTGGGTTCGATCCTCAATTGGGTCAGGGCAGTTTTCGTTTCGGCACGAATGCTTTAAAGGGACCAGCCAGGGCGCATCTCTCTGCCTTGCATCCTTAAGTGGTAGCTAAATGAGTAGTGGAGTTTCCTCTGGGGAGTAAAGTTCTGGGGGGACCGCACTGGAAATAAGTCGTCAGACCTTGTGCGTAATCCCTGGCCTAGTGGCCGAAGAAAATTTACTTTACTTTTACTTTTTTTTATTTAAAGATCCTACTCTACATTATAGATACAGGACTCTACGTATAACGGCTGCAAGCAAAATAAATATTAAGCTATTTTAAATTTAAAAAATAAATACCGGTAGTTATAGAGGTTTATTAAGGAATACAGAAAAGTGTTGGCTAGTGGACAATTTTGTCATGCACCATTATTACCATAAATGATCAGGCCATGTTGTTGAAGACATTAAATAAAAAATAAAAAAAGACAATAATGTAGAATAATCGCTCGTCGCAAATCCCATCTCGGCGAAGTTATATCCCGCCTCAATATTAAATGCGCAATTTATGGAAAGGAGCAGGTTACAGTGGCGCGTTATTCAAACGAAAACAATAAACGAAACACAATAGAAAAGGTTGTATTTTCATTTTGATTTTCGAGAGTAATCAGCAGGGTTATTTGCGTCGATTTTCTCCTGAAGAGGGATGAATTTTGATAGCGTTGAAAGTTACCCCTATTTGGATTTTACAGGCTTTTACCTGCGCGTCACAGTTTAGTTTCGTGTTAGTTTAGTGTCATGAGTCGAGATAAGGAAGTATATCAGTTACGTAAAATACTAAACACCAGTACAACCCTAAGGCTTCTCTCTTTTGGTTGATAGCTGTAGCGCAGGGAGAACCCTTGTGCACAAGGGTGAACATTTGTTAACGTTTTTAATCCTATTGTTTACTCCATCAGCAAAAGACGGGTTCCCATACCGTTAGGCTGACGCACCAGTTACTAACAATGGCAGTGTAAGTTATGGTAAAGTGCAGAGTGAAATTCCCAATATCTTTAGTCGTAGGCTATATGGAGCCTGAACGCATGGATGATTGTAGTGATATCTGACGATAGACCTGCAATTACTTTACAGTTTGACTGTCTGACAATATAGTTGACTTACTTTTGATAATAAAGACTGATGTTCCATTGACAATTCTACGTTGCCCTGACAATGTGGACAGGTAACGCCCACTGCCTTCGCAAGTAGGGGTTCTGTCCCAAACTCTGGTTCAGTCGGGGGGTGTCGGGTTGGGCTACCCGGTGATTGGCTGGAATGTTTGGAGCTAGTCGGTGATTGGCTCACTGATTTCTGGTCTTTAACATCCAATTCAATCGTGTTTTCTTCCACCTGTAACAGAAAAATAATAAGATGCGCTAAAAATTTTGGACAAAAGTTATCTATTTATTTAATTATATTTACAATGTTTATATACTGAAAATGCACTGAACAATAGGTGATGTCTAGGTATAGGAATGAAAGTAAACTTAAAAAAACTAAAATTAAATATGTAAATAAATAACTATTTAACTTGGCTATAATAAGAAGTATGATACGCCGGCTTAATTATTAACTTAACATACCGTAAATTCTAAATGTTCCACAAGTTTCTTTAACTCATCAACTCTCCGCTCTCTGTCCAACAACCGCCGAGTTAATGATTCCTTATCATTTTCTAACATATTGACTTCCCCGTCCAATTCTTTACACTGATTCACTAAGGTAACGCGTTCTGATGTCCAATCAGATTCTCTCTTCTGTTGGTTGCGTTGGTACTGCTGTAATTTTACCATATCTTGGTCTTTCTCAAGGAGCATCACCCTGAAACAATATGACATTAATAATTCCGAAGATATTGTGCGCGGGAAAAATTATTGCCCCTATTATTCAAACGCAACTACCTCTCTCCCAGAACCTTTAACTGCCCCCCACCCAACTCAACTAACCGAAGCCTCTCTATTTCGTCGTCAGTATCCTTATCTCCTGGTCTCCCACTGACTCTCCCGGCCCCAAGTATTCCACTATATCCTATTAGCTGCTCATTTTCCATCTTGAGTTTAGTAAGTTCTTCTGTAAGGCATTGTAACTGGATGTTCTTGGCGTTCTGTTTTTCCTTATATTCAACGACAGAAGACTTCAACTCTGCAACTTGCTGACTCAACGTTAGGATCGCCTTAGAGGAATCACTCTGCAAACAAACAATTAAATACGGCGGAAAACACAGAAATACAAAAAACAAATAAAGGTAACAGATGCTTCAACCGCCTACAGCTTATTAATAAACACAAAAACAATGTAATTTAACTGAATGACCAAAGAAACTCGCCTACCTCAACTGCTTCCTTAGAGACTTTGAGTTTCTCCAACTCTCTCAAGGTTTTCCTCAGTTTAGAATTTAGAGCTTTCCTGTCTGCCGCCAATTTCATTACATCTTTCTCATTTATTTCGCAACGTTTCTGTAACTCAGCTTTTTCCTTAGAATAATATACAATTATATCAATTATTATTGATAATTCCGACATGGTTTAAGATTAAAAATAAGAATGGAGTGAATTCAATTTAATTCAATAATTATTTGAAAAAAGGGGAGTCGAAAAAATATCTATCAGAAAGGTAATTCTAGGGATAATTCGTTTTACTTATGTCCGCTATTACCTTACATAATGCTCAGATAGAAACCGAATCTGAACTCCACTCCATTCTACCTATATGGTAGGTAGACCTAATAGCTCTTGCTACTTGTCTCAGGATAGTTGTTGTTACAACAAAATAAAGTTAAACAAAATTAATTTTCTCAATTTCATTTTGTTTTTACTGAATAGTTTTTTCATAAGGGAAATTATTTATATTTGGTGTTGGTTTTCCCTTAATTAGTCAATATAATAATAACAATTTATATGTGTGCGTGCGTAAAGAATAACTTTATCGTAACTTTATAACACCACTAACATTATTAGCTACATCCAATCGTTGATCCATATCCTTATTGTGTTCTCTTAAAGAAATCATGTCTTCATTCATACCGCCATTAAATATACTAAAAAAAGTAATTAAGTACCATTAGCAGCATTCCATATTATAATAATATTTATTTAACAAAGTAACAGACAAATATATTTATTTGTAGTTTAAAATTTCTCGGTATTAATTGTCTGACCTGACTCCATTATTATTATCTACTGCGACTTTTTCTTGTTTTACTTTTTCGACTTCAATTCTTAGCCGGTCATTTTTCATCTGAAAATCCTCCATTTGATCACTAAAACAAAAAAATTTAATTTATTCAAACTTTACGAATAGTTATCTATAACAAAGTTTCATAGATATTACATAACGAGCTCATTATATATCCGAACATGACGGGTAATTGTTATTACTACCCAAACATTAGGTGTTGTTATATAAAGATCTTACTACCCAAACATTAGGTGTTGTTATATAAAGATCTTACTACCCAAATATTGTGTGTTGTTATATAAAGATCTTACTACCCAAACATTGTGTGTTGTTATATAAAGATCTTACTACCCAAACATTGGGTGTTGTTATATAAATATCTTACTACCCAAACATTGGATTTTGTTATATAAAGATCTTACTACCCAAACATTAGGTGTTGTTATATAAAGATCTTACTACCCAAACATTGGGTGTTGTTATATAAAGATCTTACTACCCAAACATTGGGTGTTGTTATATAAAGATCTTACTACCCAAACATTAGGTGTTGTTATATAAAGATCTTACTAACCAAACATTGGTTGTTGTTATATAAAGATCTTACTACCCAAACATTAGGTGTTGTTATATAAAGATCTTACTACCCAAACATTAGGTGTTGTTATATAAAGATCTTACTACCCAAACATTGGTTGTTGTTATATAAAGATCTTACTACCCAAACATTAGGTGTTGTTATATAAAGATCTTACTACCCAAACATTGGGTGTTGTTATATAAAGATCTTACTACCCAAACATTGGGTGTTGTTATATAAAGATCTTACTACCCAAACATTAGGTGTTGTTATATAAAGATCTTACTACCCAAACATTGGTTGTTGTTATATAAAGATCTTACTACCCAAACATTAGGTGTTGTTATATAAAGATCTTACTACCCAAACATTGGGTGTTGTTATATAAAGATCTTACTACCCAAACATTGGGTGTTGTTATATAAAGATCTTACTACCCAAACATTGGGTGTTGTTATATAAAGATATTACTACCCAAACATTAGGTGTTGTTATATAAAGATCTTACTACCCAAACATTGGGTGTTGTTATATAAAGATCTTACTACCCAAACATTGGGTGTTGTTATATAAAGATCTTACTACCCAAACATTAGGTGTTGTTATATAAAGATCTTACTACCCAAACATTAGGTGTTGTTATATAAAGATCTTACTACCCAAACATTGGTTGTTGTTATATAAAGATCTTACTACCCAAACATTAGGTGTTGTTATATAAAGATCTTACTACCCAAACATTGGGTGTTGTTATATAAAGATCTTACTACCCAAACATTGGGTGTTGTTATATAAAGATCTTACTACCCAAACATTAGGTGTTGTTATATAAAGATCTTACTACCCAAACATTGGTTGTTGTTATATAAAGATCTTACTACCCAAACATTAGGTGTTGTTATATAAAGATCTTACTACCCAAACATTGGGTGTTGTTATATAAAGATCTTACTACCCAAACATTGGGTGTTGTTATATAAAGATCTTACTACCCAAACATTGGGTGTTGTTATATAAAGATATTACTACCCAAACATTAGGTGTTGTTATATAAAGATCTTACTACCCAAACATTGGGTGTTGTTATATAAAGATCTTACTACCCAAACATTGGGTGTTGTTATATAAAGATCTTACTACCCAAACATTAGGTGTTGTTATATAAAGATCTTACTACCCAAACATTGGGTGTTGTTATATAAAGATCTTACTACCCAAACATTGGGTGTTGTTATATAAAGATCTTACTACCCAAACATTGGGTGTTGTTATATAAAGATCTTACTACCCAAACATTAGGTGTTGTTATATAAAGATCTTACTACCCAAACATTGGGTGTTGTTATATAAAGATCTTACTACCCAAACATTGGGTGTTGTTATATAAAGATATTACTACCCAAACATTACGTGTTGTTATATAAAGATCTTACTACCCAAACATTGGGTGTTGTTATATAAAGATCTTACTACCCAAACATTGGGTGTTGTTATATAAAGATCTTACTACCCAAACATTAGGTGTTGTTATATAAAGATCTTACTACCCAAACATTGGGTGTTGTTATATAAAGATCTTACTACCCAAACATTGGGTGTTGTTATATAAAGATCTTACTACCCAAACATTGGGTGTTGTTATATAAAGATCTTACTACCCAAACATTGGGTGTTGTTATATAATGATCTTACTACAAAAACATTAGGTGTTGTTATATAAAGATCTTACTACCCAAACATTAGGTGTTGTTATATAAAGATCTTACTACCCAAACATTAAGTGTTGTTATATAAAGATCTTACTACCCAAACATTAGGTGTTGTTATATAAAGATCTTACTACCCAAACATTAGGTGTTGTTATATAAAGATCTTACTACCCAAACATTAAGTGTTGTTATATAAAGATCTTACTACCCAAACATTAGGTGTTGTTATATAAAGATCTTACTACCCAAACATTAGGTGTTGTTATATAAAGATCTTACTACTCAAACATTAGGTGTTGTTATATAAAGATCTTACTACCCAAACATTAGGTGTTGTTATATAAAGATCTTACTACCCAAACATTAGGTGTTGTTATATAAAGATCTTACTACCCAAACATTAAGTGTTGTTATATAAAGATCTTACTACCCAAACATTAGGTGTTGTTATATAAAGATCTTACTACCCAAACATTAGGTGTTGTTATATAAAGATCTTACTACCCAAACATTGTGTGTTGTTATATAAAGATCTTACTACCCAAACATTGGGTGTTGTTATATAAAGATCTTACTACCCAAACATTGGATTTTGTTATATAAAGATCTTACTACCCAAACATTAGGTGTTGTTATATAAAGATCTTACTACCCAAACATTGGGTGTTGTTATATAAAGATCTTACTACCCAAACATGGGGTGTTGTTATATAAAGATCTTACTACCCAAACATTAGGTGTTGTTATATAAAGATCTTACTACCCAAACATTGGTTGTTGTTATATAAAGATCTTACTACCCAAACATTAGGTGTTGTTATATAAAGATCTTACTACCCAAACATTAGGTGTTGTTATATAAAGATCTTACTACCCAAACATTGGTTGTTGTTATATAAAGATCTTACTACCCAAACATTAGGTGTTGTTATATAAAGATCTTACTACCCAAACATTGGGTGTTGTTATATAAAGATCTTACTACCCAAACATTGGGTGTTGTTATATAAAAATCTTACTACCCAAACATTAGGTGTTGTTATATAAAGATCTTACTACCCAAACATTGGTTGTTGTTATATAAAGATCTTACTACCCAAACATTAGGTGTTGTTATATAAAGATCTTACTACCCAAACATTGGGTGTTGTTATATAAAGATCTTACTACCCAAACATTGGGTGTTGTTATATAAAGATCTTACTACCCAAACATTGGGTGTTGTTATATAAAGATATTACTACCCAAACATTAGGTGTTGTTATATAAAGATCTTACTACCCAAACATTGGGTGTTGTTATATAAAGATCTTACTACCCAAACATTGGGTGTTGTTATATAAAGATCTTACTACCCAAACATTAGGTGTTGTTATATAAAGATCTTACTACCCAAACATTAGGTGTTGTTATATAAAGATCTTACTACCCAAACATTGGTTGTTGTTATATAAAGATCTTACTACCCAAACATTAGGTGTTGTTATATAAAGATCTTACTACCCAAACATTGGGTGTTGTTATATAAAGATCTTACTACCCAAACATTGGGTGTTGTTATATAAAGATCTTACTACCCAAACATTAGGTGTTGTTATATAAAGATCTTACTACCCAAACATTGGTTGTTGTTATATAAAGATCTTACTACCCAAACATTAGGTGTTGTTATATAAAGATCTTACTACCCAAACATTGGGTGTTGTTATATAAAGATCTTACTACCCAAACATTGGGTGTTGTTATATAAAGATCTTACTACCCAAACATTGGGTGTTGTTATATAAAGATATTACTACCCAAACATTAGGTGTTGTTATATAAAGATCTTACTACCCAAACATTGGGTGTTGTTATATAAAGATCTTACTACCCAAACATTGGGTGTTGTTATATAAAGATCTTACTACCCAAACATTAGGTGTTGTTATATAAAGATCTTACTACCCAAACATTGGGTGTTGTTATATAAAGATCTTACTACCCAAACATTGGGTGTTGTTATATAAAGATCTTACTACCCAAACATTGGGTGTTGTTATATAAAGATCTTACTACCCAAACATTAGGTGTTGTTATATAAAGATCTTACTACCCAAACATTGGGTGTTGTTATATAAAGATCTTACTACCCAAACATTGGGTGTTGTTATATAAAGATATTACTACCCAAACATTAGGTGTTGTTATATAAAGATCTTACTACCCAAACATTGGGTGTTGTTATATAAAGATCTTACTACCCAAACATTGGGTGTTGTTATATAAAGATCTTACTACCCAAACATTAGGTGTTGTTATATAAAGATCTTACTACCCAAACATTGGGTGTTGTTATATAAAGATCTTACTACCCAAACATTGGGTGTTGTTATATAAAGATCTTACTACCCAAACATTGGGTGTTGTTATATAAAGATCTTACTACCCAAACATTGGGTGTTGTTATATAATGATCTTACTACCCAAACATTAGGTGTTGTTATATAAAGATCTTACTACCCAAACATTAGGTGTTGTTATATAAAGATCTTACTACCCAAACATTAAGTGTTGTTATATAAAGATCTTACTACCCAAATCTTAGGTGTTGTTATATAAAGATCTTACTACCCAAACATTAGGTGTTGTTATATAAAGATCTTACTACCCAAACATTAAGTGTTGTTATATAAAGATCTTACTACCCAAACATTAGGTGTTGTTATATAAAGATCTTACTACCCAAACATTAGGTGTTGTTATATAAAGATCTTACTACCCAAACATTAAGTGTTGTTATATAAAGATCTTACTACCCAAACATTAGGTGTTGTTATATAAAGATCTTACTACCCAAACATTAGGTGTTGTTATATAAAGATCTTACTACCCAAACATTAAGTGTTGTTATATAAAGATCTTACTACCCAAACATTAGGTGTTGTTATATAAAGATCTTACTACCCAAACATTAGGTGTTGTTATATAAAGATCTTACTACCCAAACATTAGGTGTTGTTATATAAAGATCTTACTACCCAAACATTAGGTGTTGTTATATAAAGATCTTACTACCCAAACATTAGGTGTTGTTATATAAAGATCTTACTACCCAAACATTAGATGTTGTTATATAAAGATCTTACTACCCAAACATTGGGTGTTGTTATATAAAGATCTTACTACCCAAACATTAGGTGTTGTTATATAAAGATCTTACTAGCCAAACATTGGGTGTTGTTATATAAAGATCTTACTACCCAAACATTGGGTGTTGTTATATAAAGATCTTACTACCCAAAGATTGGTTGTTGTTATATAAAGATCTTACTACCCAAAGATTGGTTGTTGTTATATAAAGATCTTACTACCCAAACATTGGGTGTTGTATATAAAGATCTTACTACCCAAACATTGGGTGTTGTTATATAAAGATCTTACTACCCAAAGATTGGTTGTTGTTATATAAAGATCTTACTACCCAAACATTGGGTGTTGTTATATAAAGATCTTACTACCCAAACATTGGGTGTTGTTATATAAAGATCATACTACCCAAACATTGGGTGTTGTTATATAAAGATCTTACTACCCAAACATTTGGTGTTGTTATATAAAGATCTTACTACCCAAACATTTGGTGTTGTTATATAAAGATCTTACTACCCAAACATTGGGTGTTGTTATATAAAGATCTTACTACCCAAACATTTGGTGTTGTTATATAAAGATCTTACTACCCAAACATTAGGTGTTGTTATATAAAGATCTTACTACCCAAACATTTGGTGTTGTTATATAAAGATCTTACTACCCAAACATTGGGTGTTGTTATATAAAGATCTTACTACCCAAACATTTTGTGTTGTTATATAAAGATCTTACTACCCAAACATTTGGTGTTGTTATATAAAGATCTTACTACCCAAACATTAGGTGTTGTTATATAAAGATCTTACTACCCAAACATTGGGTGTTGTTATATAAAGATCTTACTACCCAAACATTTGGTGTTGTTATATAAAGATCTTACTACCCAAACATTAGGTGTTGTTATATAAAGATCTTACTACCCAAACATTTGGTGTTGTTATATAAAGATCTTACTACCCAAACATTGGGTGTTGTTATATAAAGATCTTACTACCCAAACATTGGGTGTTGTTATATAAAGATCTTATTACCCAAACATTTGGTGTTGTTATATAAAGATCTTACTACCAAAATATTGGGTGTTGTTATATAAAGATCTTATTACCCAAACATTGTGTGTTGTTATATAAAGATCTTACTACCCAAACATTGTGTGTTGTTATATAAAGATCTTACTACCCAAACATTGGGTGTTGTTATAAAAAAAAAAAGCAAACAGTCGGCCGAAGCCGGAGGCGACCCGAAGGCTCCTCTTTCGATAGCTGCTACCCGACGGTAGGGGTGGGCGCTACTCCTATCCCAAGATTTGATCCCAGTTATTTAACTGGTACTCGGATGTTGTTATATAAAGATCTTATTACCCAAACATTGGGTGTTGTTATATAAAGATCTTACTACCCAAACATTGGGTGTTGTTATATAAAGATCTTACTACCCAAACATTGTGTGTTGTTATATAAAGATCTTACTACCCAAACATTGGGTGTTGTTATATAAAGATCTTACTACCCAAACATTGGGTGTTGTTATATAAAGATCTTACTACCCAAACATTGTGTGTTGTTATATAAAGATCTTACTACCCAAATATTGGGTGTTGTTATATAAAGATCTTACTACCCAAACATTGTGTGTTGTTATATAAAGATCTTACTACCCAAATATTGTGTGTTGTTATATAAAGATCTTACTACCCAAATATTGGGTGTTGTTATATAAAGATCTTATTACCCAAACATTGTGTGTTGTTATATAAAGATCTTACTACCCAAACATTGTGTGTTGCTATATAAAGATCTTACTACCCAAACATTGGGTGTTGTTATAAAGATCTTACTACCCAAACATTGGGTGTTGTTATATAAAGATCTTACTACCCAAATATTGGGTGTTGTTATATAAAGATCTTACTACCCAAACATTGTGTGTTGTTATATAAAGATCTTACTACCCAAATATTGTGTGTTGTTATATAAAGATCTTACTACCCAAACATTGGGTGTTGTTATATAAAGATCTTACTACCCAAATATTGTGTGTTGTTATATAAAGATCTTACTACCCAAATATTGTGTGTTGTTATATAAAGATCTTACTACCCAAATATTGGGTGTTGTTATATAAAGATCTTATTACCCAAACATTTTGTGTTGTTATATAAAGATCTTACTACCCAAACATTGTGTGTTGTTATATAAAGATCTTACTACCCAAATATTGTGTGTTGTTATATAAAGATCTTACTACCCAAATATTGTGTGTTGTTATATAAAGATCTTACTACCCAAATATTGTGTGTTGTTATATAAAGATCTTACTACCCAAATATTGGGTGTTGTTATATAAAGATCTTATTACCCAAACATTGTGTGTTGTTATATAAAGATCTTACTACCCAAACATTGTGTGTTGTTATATTAAGATCTTACTACCCAAATATTGTGTGTTGTTATATAAAGATCTTACTACCCAAATATTGTGTGTTGTTATATAAAGATCTTACTACCCAAATATTGGGTGTTGTTATATAAAGATCTTACTACCCAAACATTGGGTGTTGTTATATAAAGATCTTACTACCCAAACATTGGGTGTTGTTATATAAAGATCTTACTACCCAAACATTGGGTGTTGTTATATAAAGATCTTACTACCCAAACATTGTGTGTTGTTATATAAAGATCTTACTACCCAAATATTGTGTGTTGTTATATAAAGATCTTACTACCCAAATATTGGGTGTTGTTATATAAAGATCTTACTACCCAAATATTGGGTGTTGTTATATAAAGATCTTACTACCCAAACATTGTGTGTTGTTATATAAAGATCTTACTACCCAAATATTGTGTGTTGTTATATAAAGATCTTACTACCCAAATATTGGGTGTTGTTATATAAAGATCTTATTACCCAAACATTGTGTGTTGTTATATAAAGATCTTACTACCCAAACATTGGGTGTTGTTATATAAAGATCTTACTACCCAAACATTGGGTGTTGTTATATAAAGATCTTACTACCCAAACATTGGGTGTTGTTATATAAAGATCTTACTACCCAAACATTGTGTGTTGTTATATAAAGATCTTACTACCCAAATATTGTGTGTTGTTATATAAAGATCTTACTACCCAAATATTGGGTGTTGTTATATAAAGATCTTATTACCCAAACATTGTGTGTTGTTATATAAAGATCTTACTACCCAAATATTGGGTGTTGTTGTATAAAGATCTTATTACCCAAACATTGTGTGTTGTTATATAAAGATCTTACTACCAAAATATTGTGTGTTGTTATATAGAGATCTTACTACCCAAACATTGTGTGTTGTTATATAAAGATCTTACTACCCAAATATTGTGTGTTGTTATATAAAGATCTTACTACCCAAATATTGGGTGTTGTTATATAAAGATCTTATTACCCAAACATTGTGTGTTGTTATATAAAGATCTTACTACCCAAATATTGGGTGTTGTTATATAAAGATCTTATTACCCAAACATTGTGTGTTGTTATATAAAGATCTTACTACCCAAACATTGGGTGTTGTTATATAAAGATCTTACTACCCAAACATTGGGTGTTGTTATATAAAGATCTTACTACCCAAACATTGGGTGTTGTTATATAAAGATCTTACTACCCAAACATTGTGTGTTGTTATATAAAGATCTTACTACCCAAATATTGGGTGTTGTTGTTGTTATATAAAGATCTTATTACCCAAACATTGTGTGTTGTTATATAAAGATCTTACTACCCAAACATTGGGTGTTGTTATATAAAGATCTTACTACCAAAATATTGTGTGTTGTTATATAAAGATCTTACTACCCAAACATTGTGTGTTGTTATAAAGATCTTACTACCCAAACATTGGGTGTTGTTATATAAAGATCTTACTACCCAAACATTGGGTGTTGTTATATAAAGATCTTACTACCCAAACATTGGGTGTTGTTATATAAAGATCTTACTACCCAAACATTGGGTGTTGTTATAAAGATCTTACTACCCAAACATTGGGTGTTGTTATAAAAAAAAAAGCAAACAGTCGGCCGAAGCCGGAGGCGACCCGAAGGCTCCTCTTTCGATAGCTGCTACCCGACGGTAGGGGTGGGCGCTACTCCTATCCCAAGATTTGCTCCCAGTTATTTAACTGGTACTCGGATGTTGTTATATAAAGATCTTACTACCCAAACATTTGGTGTTGTTATATAAAGATCTTACTACCCAAACATTGGATTTTGTTATATAAAGATCTTACTACCCAAACATTGGATGTTGTTATATAAAGATCTTACTACCCAAACATTGGATGTTGTTATATAAAGATCTTACTACCCAAACATTGGATGTTGTTATATAAAGATCTTACTACCCAAACATTGGATGTTGTTATATAAAGATCTTACTACCCAAACATTGGATGTTGTTATATAAAGATCTTACTACCCAAACATTGGATGTTGTTATATAAAGATCTTACTACCCAAACATTGTGTGTTGTTATATAAAGATCTTACTACCCAAACATTGGGTGTTGTTATATTAACTTACTATGCTGCCTCAAGCTGTCTCCTCATTCTATCAATCTGACTAAACAGAAGTTGTCTTTCACTTTTATTTAGAACCTCTTCGCAGTCGGATCCGATAATTTCACCCGTCCCAGTCTGTAAACATAACACGACAAAGTTGCATCAAATGCTATACAAGTACTGCAGTAACAAAAAGTAGGCCTACCGGTGATTAAATTTAATGTGCAAAAAGTGGTAATTAATCCGTTTGTAACACTATTTAGGTTACCTGCTGGGATTGAACCCGCTGTAGTTCTTCTCTAAGTTGGAGGTTCTCCTTTCGTAGATGTCTCTTCTCTTCCAGAAACGCGTCCAGTTGAGATTTCGTAGATATTGTCAGCGGAACCAACGGTCCATCCCCTCGGTTCTGCATCTGGCTTTCCAATTTACTCAAAGTTGCTTTGTAATTCTCAACAACCTAAAATAATATTGGAAAAATATAAAAAAACGTCAATTGTATGTAGTTCAAGGTGGTTACATAGGTCTTATGAATACGAGACAAAAACGCAAATACCGCATTTCTTGGGATAACTTTTGTTGGCTCTTTCAGAGAGTTAGACATCCAACCCGGAGATCACCTGTTCGATCCCACCTAGACGGCATTGCCGACTTTGCAAAGCTGTGCCCAACAAAAGTTATAATGCCAATTATTAGCAACTTTAACGCGCGTACCGAATAAACGCCCGTGCGATTATCAATACTACTAGTACTACACAATAAATTAATTCAATTGAATATTTTATAAACTTAAAAGACGTTGTTCTTATTCCCTAAGTAGGGCAGATTAGGAAGAAAAATGTTATTATTTATATTATTTATGGCTACTCAAAATATAAAAGCGATTAGAGAGATTAAAAATAGACAAATCTCCCTATCAAATATAAAGTTAGACGTATCATTTCTCATTTTTAGAGGTGGGTCATATTCAATGAAAATCCTCTGGGTAATTAGATAACATTTTAAAGCCTAAAGGGTCTTCTAACTAATTAATATGAAAATTGTGTGGATGTTTTGTTTACTGACTGTCTCGTTAACTTATAGCAGGTGATGGACGTCAGATAAATTTTAACTTGAGGCGGTTTTGATGTGAGATTGTGTTGCGAATATAGTAGAAATACCTACCTTGTAGTCGCACAGTTACAGTAGACAGACACTAAAGACGCCACACAATTACTTATTAGTCTCTTTAAAGTAAAGGATATTATTACTGTGCTGGACAAAGTATAACAATGTAGCCATATTCCAGCTAATTAAAATGCTTGAATAATTCATTTGCAAAGCGACAATTAGTTTAATAATAATTCAGTTGATCACAAAATACTAATTAACGTAATTTAATTGCCCAACCTTCAAAATAGTACATTATGTGAACTATTTATTGCATCAGGGTTGGTTGGTTTGCGAATCGGTTGAATTCTTAGCCCGCGGGTATTCTTAGCCCGCGAGTATTCTTAGCCCGCGGGT
This sequence comes from Nemertoderma westbladi, assembly GCA_032718475.1. Taxonomy (NCBI): domain Eukaryota; kingdom Metazoa; phylum Xenacoelomorpha; order Nemertodermatida; family Nemertodermatidae; genus Nemertoderma; species Nemertoderma westbladi. The sequence continues at coordinate 10,601 of JAUCBJ010002179.1, read as the reverse complement.
ATTCTTAGCCCGCGAGTATTCCTAGCCCGCGAGTTAGTAAAGGAACAGGTTAGTAAAGGAGCAGGTTTCAGAGGCGTATTGGGGGAACCAAAACAATAAACTTTATTGTTTTGCGAGCTAAGAATACTCGCGGGCTAAGAATTCCTGAGCTCTGACGGAAGTAAAGGCAAGCATTCCGACACCAGACAGCTATACATGCAACAGAGTCGATAACGATTTCTATATCCGGTTGAAAGAACTCGTGAAGATATCATCAACAAAAACACGAAGATAAATCCGAAAAAATATGAAAAGCTTTGTTTTTACCTATTAATATGAAAAATTATCAATTAAATTGCTGCTGATAAGCAGATGCAAATAAATTGAATGTGCGCCGGTTCCACCATGACCTGGTTCCACAGAAGGGAAAGGTAAAATACGGGTCAATATAAAATAGGGGTCAATATTAGCGACAACTGTTCATGTAAAGTTCATATTCCCAATCGGAAAACAACATATATATATGTATTATTCTGTCGATCTATTTGTTGCGCTGTAGTTTGGTCCCACTCTACATGACAATGGTAGAAAGAAATCCGTACCATCGAGTGTAGGGCTATGGCAAACATTCCGATGCACTGTAGGCTTGCATCGGAACATTTTTCATTTCATTTGTTTTAATCAATTAAATTGATATAGTAAAATTGCACAATTGTACAAGTGTAAGTAAGCATTAAATAAATAGGATTCGAAGCACAGATATCAGTTAATTACATAGCAATATATATGGACTAGGGTAGCTGTTAGAATCTGAGTACACGAAAGTGTGGTGGGGCGAGCCATGGTAGTAGGTGGGTGGTGATGTGTGACATGTCATTTTCATTTGACATTATAGAATTCCATGATACGGGAGCGTTTTTGTTTGATGTTAGTGTTTTGTAGTCGGTCAACAAGGTCGAGTCGAAAATCTTATTCCTTTGGAAAACCGAGATTTATTGACTTTTCCTAAAATTTAATGGGCTCGCTATCCAACAGATCAAACGCCATTTATATGGCTATGTGTTTTATGGCTATGTGCTACGGCTATTTCGTGCTATTGTCCCATTCTTGCACCCATCTCCAGTATTTTTCGTGCAAAAATTCTCAAAAGTTTTTATAATTGACTAAAATTAATTTATTTGCGGTATATAGCGGTTTTTTGGACACTGATCACGATTATAGAACTCAAATATAACATTCGAGAACATTTTTGGTAATTTTTAATGTGCCCTCTGGGGCACGAAAAAATCAAGTAATGATGATGAGTAATGACATGATAATGAAAAATCATCATGAAATCAAACCAATTTTATGACCTTTATTGAATTTGTTTATTTGTTATTTTGGGATGCTGATCACGAATATGACACTGAAAAAATATCGTACCTTGTTGAATACGGCATTTTTGGACACGTGTCAATGTGAGGCACGAAAAATACAAGTAGCACAAATTTGATAATCAAAAATCATTACCAAATCAACTTTATTTTTAGCCATTAGGGGTTTTCTGGGACGTTGATCACGAATATGACACTCAAAAATATCGTATTATCAAACTAAATTCGATTTTTGCCGTTTGAAATTTTATGCTACTGTACTTGTTTTTCGTCCCACTCCTACTAGACTAGCATTAATAATGGGTTGCGTTACCACAAATGATTTTTAACGAGTCGTAATTTTATCGTGATCCGCATCCTCGAAACCCCTTATACCTACAAAATTTTCATTTTTGAGCCAGGATCTAAAAAATTTATAAATTCAAATTAAGATCAAAACTCGCGAAGCTATGGCAAAAAATAAACTGCTGCCTAATTTAAAAAGATGGACCATGGAATACTAAATATACAGTTATATCTATATTTAGTATTCCATGGATGGACTATATTTTACTGTTTAATTACTGATTTCAACTCTTAAGTAACATAGTCATAGTCACAATGAGTCAATTGCGCAAACCGCAACCGCAACCACCGCTGTTTGTGCTTATAAACAGATGGTATTGCATAGATCTGATCATCTTCATAATCATATCATCCATAGGCTTCACATTTTAGGGCGACCGCCACTCAACTCGCATTGCGACAAGGCGGCGTCCTACTTCATCAACATAACTTTGTCAGTTTTTAATTCACATTAAATAAAATGTGCAATTATAAGTATATATATACTGTAACAATGCTGGAAGTAAATAAAACAAATAAATGAAAAATGAAAATGAAACGACCGCTATGTGTTTACATGGTTTATAAAATTAATTAAATTTAAAAAATTAAGGGAAAGGAGCAGGTTACATAGCGATGTTTTCTAACCAAAACAATAAATAAAACTTTATCTCACTTGCGGCCAATGTGCGTCTATATATATCTTCAATTAACATAGTGTGCCGGAACACTTTATTACATTTGTAATAATTAGAAAAACTTCCATTACATATATCTGAAAGCACTTCTTCATAAATTTATCTGTGTATTTTACAGATAAATTGACTCTCATTGCAGTTTATCACTATTATTACTTATTTTCTAGTAACTGTAATATGGCAACTCTAGTGAGTAGTGAAGGGGTTTAACTCACCGATTTAAGAATTCGATTCTCCTCTTCTAGATTTCGCAATGACATATTGCAATTAATAATCTTAGGTGTTCCAGATATCGTTTAATTTCATTAATTATCTATCGAACGCATATTTCATTGGACGCTGACATCTTCCCTTTACGCTCATGTGATATAAATTATGTATCAAAAGGAAAAAGTCGTAGGCCTAGTGTTAATCTTCATATTACAGTTGAAAAATGCCTCCAGAAATTATATTATCGGTTCAATTCTTCCAGCCAGAATCCATAAAACCCCGAAAACACAATCGTACTTCTTCCGTTTAACTAATAATGATAGTTTAGGCTGTCGGTAGATGGAAGAGATAAACTTCCAATACCGCAACTGTTACTGTAAATACCGATTTTCACATGGCAACGGAGCAAACAAATATAGGCCTATCTTCCATACTTTAATAAACATTAACATTATTATATTATTTCTGAGATTGGGCTGTGCGTGCATGCAATGCAATGTATCGAATAATTATTAAGTATTATTATTAATTAGCTTTACAGAAAACATGTTACTAAAGCTAAATATAAATTATTGTTGTAGCATTCACCGAGCAGTGAACCCACACAACACACAAGATTAACAACATGACAGTTAGATACTGCTGAAGTTATATGTTTCACCGTATGTATATCTTGATGCCACTATCACAATGCTAATAATGTTTGATAAACTTTCAGTTTCTTACTGAATGATATAGCTTAGGCCGTTGTGGGAAAAACAGGCCTATCTTGTATACTTATACGGTATATACGGTATTATACGGTATACTTATACCTATATGGTATATAGATCTACAATTTGACACGCTACTACAGTGTCGGGCCTACAACTGTATGCATATTGCTTATTCAATTAATACAAATAACTATATCAATAACTATTCCCCCATACTTAATGAATTTCGATACATTAATTATTTGACCACATTTATAATTTTTTACAATTTGAAAAATAATTAGGCATAAATTGACAAGTAGGGTATCTTAACAATAGCCTTTCCGGTTTATCGTTTTAATTGTAAATGATATATCTAAATTTGTTAAAGATTTTGGAACCACACTGTACAGCAAGATTAGCTCGTAAATTCACATTCAAATGTTCAAGGCATTTTGTTTACAAAAGTACCAGAACGATTGCAGATATCTTTAATGGCCCTTTTGCTTAAGCCTCAAGGTGTATTATATCATTGACTTGTCAGTATCGAGTTAATGGCGCGAAATAAATTTATTTTATTTTTTGTTTAATTTAGTTAGAAACATTAAAGAAATGGAGCAGCTTGCGAGGAGGTGACACAATGTCATCGTTGTGTTTTCTAACCAAACCAATAAACCAAACTTTATTTCAAATGCGACCAATTTGCACTTGAGATCACTTTTCTCAGTGCGCCACTATCTACCGCATCCAGATAGGCCAGTATTATTAAATCTATTTGATTTTATATAATAATATTTTATTTATTTAATGTTTACTATTGTTTTAGCGATATTTTTCTTCATGGTGTAAAAGGTAGGAGTTTATACAGTCGGATTACAGCCTACAAATAGACACTAGGATGTTAATTCTAACAGTTTTTTTCCTGGAGATTTATAAAATTTTAAAAAGGTACTGCAATATAAAGTAAGCTGCAATATTATTGTTTCACAAACAATCGTGCATTACTATTTGCAATGCACTGTGCTCATGTCAGTGTTTGTTAAAACACTATTTTTCAAAAACTACAAAAGAATTGTTTTTTATTTTTTATGCGTATTTTTGATTTTTTTTCCCCTTTTCGGATCCATTTGGTAATGATTGAAATCATATTTCATTTCATACTGGTTCATCCCATACCATCTAGAAATTTGCCCCCCACTTTCCCATACCAGTTAAATTATTATAAAACATACTCCAAAAAGTATGGAAAACTATGGCACTGCAATGCATTGCCATGCAGTTTAGCTTAATAAGCCAAGTACTGTAGACTAACTACACATTACCCTACCGCTAATACTTATAACAATGTTTTTATAACAGTGTAAGTGGGATATATGTTATGGGGTTTGACTCATTGATTAGTTGTCATTATATTAAGGGTATACCGGTATCACCTGTAACAGCAGGATATAGGTGTGGCTAGGTTTACGTTTTGCAAAAAAAGTACAAAAAAATGTTATATTTAATAAATTATTACAAAACAAAAAAAAAACAATAATAATATGAAAAAATTAATAATTCCAAACCCTGGCTCATGCACCGGTATTTTAGAAAGAGCTTACCGTACTGAGTTATTGCTGGCTGCTAGCAGATGTACTGAAATAGTGATAGTGTTTGAGTAGACGACGCATTTAAACAGCAATCTTAAATCCTACAATTTCATACTGTAATTTTACACTATACATTTGTCTACAGTTAAACTGTATTTCTGATAGAAGATCAATTTTAAAGGATGTAGGCCTGCTATAGGTTTTTATTGTACCCTATATAATATAAAGTGATTTTGTATTTGCATACTTTAGAAACAATCTGTGTGACAATTAGTGTACGTAATGTTAATTTAGTTATCCATAATGCAACTATTATAATGTCAGTTTGGCTACCCTACCACTTGTTTTCCAAAGACTAGTGCAGCTGCCCCATACCTACGTATGCGTAGGCGTTTGAATATATATATCACCAACATGTGTATGTGTGTAATGCAATCAATGTAGGGTATGTAATAAAATTCGTTGAATTATCACAATCTAAACAAATGATAACGTTTTAGTGTGACCCGCTAATGCAATATAAATGGTAAGGTTATTTTATTTACAGTATTAATATACAAACGTTTTATGCCAACTGCTCCATATGCCTTTAGTTTAAACGTGGGGGGTATGTTGCTTTGAATAATAAAATACCATGGTATACAATCCGTAAGAATGTCGAATATATATAATAATACATATTGATTGAACTACATCAATGTTTCGCATATAAACTTGGCACAAATCGATTACTTTTTTTCCAATAAAGGTGTTTAATTCCAGCGCGACGGCAATAATGCTACCGAAGACATTACCGTTATAACAATAGATAATTATAATAAATATAATTCACCCTTGAATAAGTGAGTTCCCGTTATTTAATAATAATTCATCTTATACCTCTTGAGGTTGTAGTCCAGTGGGTGTTTAATTAACCAAAGCGCCCCATTACCCCATCGCCCCATAGTAGTGTAGGCCTTTATTCGTCATCAATACACACTGTTCTACTGTAGACAATAACATACACACATGCATTATATAAATATATTTATATTGTATACTTTTATCCCAAGTTTTGCTCCAAGTAATTCAACTGGTTTCATTTTGTCGACCCCCAGTTGATGAAAGGCTGATTGGACCCTGGTGGGGCTCGAACCTTAAACCAATAGTTCGCAGGTCTCGCGCTTAACCAACTGAGCTACTCCGACTCCCCTTGCATTATCAAGACTTGATTCTTTTATGAGAATGTATACAAAGATCATGCACATACGATGATTGTTCTAATGTAAGAAGCAATAATTATTAAGACAAAATGTATTAATAATAATTTAATCATTAGTAATAACAGAACATATTGTCACTTTAATTAAAAATAGTAGTATTTTACTTTGTAATAATAAATAACACTAATGATCGTATATGAATTAAATGTAAGTATACCTATAATATTATTAATTATTAATATTTTATAAAAACCAACTTATTAGAATTTATGTGGCAAATAAAGAACCCCTTTGCAGACTTTAGACGCGCAATTCCACCGAAACCGTCTACATCGATACAACCACGACGTTGCGCCACGTTAGAACCGCCACAGTCACGGTACACACTGACAACATGTTTATCGTTTTCTATCATCGGAAGCAACCAATGACCCGGAAACTCGTCAACTCCACCAATAGGAACTGATGTTCCGCATTCCAGGACCCCATACGTCGATTCCAACTCCCACGTTTTGCGCGTTGCATCGGGCTTATCCTCCTGTTTAAACCTATACCGGTACAAGGTAAACGACCGTTTAGTGGTGGTCGAAAACCAGCTGCTGTTTTTTCCATAAAAACCGAAATTGCGTCCCCAGCAACTGATCAATTCACCGGGATGATTCAAGTAACTTATGGATATGGCAGCTAGCTTACTTATATCTACTATTACTACATGATTAGTACTAGTAGCAACCCAACCAAGATTACCCCATCTCATGCTCACACGCACACCCACAATAGATCCAACAGGTCCACATATGGGTAAACCAAAAACCGGTAAACCATCAACCATTTCTTTGACAATTTCTTTATAAATACAAAAATGTTTTACTTTATTCGAGCCATCTTTGTCTCTGTCTATGCCAAAGATGCAAAATTCCGTGGCAGCTAACCATTGGTTACAGTGTCCTCCAATGAATTTAATTGGCTTTCCTTTAGATTCACATCCCAAGCAGCATGCGATATCCGTCGTATCTGTCGGATATCCGTTTTCCCAAATTTGTAGATATGTTTTTAATATTTTGGTGGCCCTCTTGTGACATTTATTTTAATATACAACATTGTTGTAGCCCTCTTGTAACATTTGCATGTAACTAACTTTTCCAACATATCAGGTGACTGAAGGATATACCTCCGATAAACGCAATATCAGATTTATTTTTAGCGATATTCTGTGCATGTATATGTTATTCCAGTTATATCAGTAAACGACAAAGGAATTTATTCATGGGAATAAATTTTTGACTAAAATAACTCCTGATTTCCATACATGTTGACGATGTAATGCTGATATCGTTATCCATATTTATAGTTTTCTGGAAGTAAAGAGTGCAAATACGATGTTTATCTGATATTTTTTGTATATTATCTCAGCATATTATACGATGAGCAAGAATATTAAATATACTGAGAATAATATACAGACAATGTACGCAAAGTGGTGGGATTTATTACGGTTATTGTTCGTATATCGTTTTGAGACTTTTGAGACGATGTTGCACGTGGACGTGGGAACAATTTGTTAACAAACGTGGAATATACGAAAAATATCCGCTGGCCTATTCACAATATACGAAACATAACAGTTTTCTTTCCCACGCTAGCAACTACACATTAGGAGTACATGTTGTTATTGCATAGAGACAATTAGACTAGCCTATATATCACTGTCAATTGCCATCTTGTGCAATTAGTCTTGTTGAGACTTGCGAGCAGGTGAACTATTACAGTATTATATATAAAACATATTTCGTTAGTATACAGTAGTTATTGTTTAATTCATCTGCAAATGTTTGTAATGTTTTACAGTAAAATTAAACATAATTTATATTAAATTTATAGTTATAAATTTATAAATTTATAGTTTATAAATTTATAGTTAAATTTATAACTTACCGGTAGATAAAATTATATTAAACAAGAAAAATTTAGATAAAATATAAAAATAATAAAAATACAAATAGGGTAACATTTACCGCCATAAGAGTAGGGTAACAGTAACTACTGCATTGCATAGTAATACGGCATTCCGTGAATGACAGAATTACCCTGCTTTTTTGTGATTTCTGTGTTAATTAAAGCAAATTAAATGTTTATGTAAATTTATTTCGCTAACTAAAACTCTAAAATCCAAAATTTGCAGTTATTAGTCATAAGACACACGGACCGGACATGGATTACCATACTGGATAAAATTTGAGAATGGAATATAATGGTTAAGCCTGAACAAAGACGTAAAATTATAAACAATACAAAAATTTCCTATTGTAATCGATCCAGAAGAAACCACAGAAATAATGAAGTTAAACGATTACTGGGTGCATTAGCAATACGCCCACACCGACAACTCAACTGGATGGGGCAGCAAAAAGGGGGCACTTTACCTTCCTTGCCATCTACCGCAGTTACTGAGGTGGACCGTGGCGAAGTTGTCAACCTTCCCTCTTCTTCTTCAATTCCCATTCATGATGATATTCAAGCAATACCGGTAAGCATTGACAATGAAAATCCAATTTTGTCAGAAGCCGTCGAGAGTGAAGATGATGTCAGCGAGAGTGAATGTGAAATATATTCTGTGTCTTCTGAAATATCTTCAGTTGATGGATACAAGTACGACAAAAACAGGTTATTAATCGATATTAATAAGCTTGCTATAAGTCATAATGTTAATCACACCATTCTGAGAGGATTTCTTGACATTTTGAGAAAGCATATAGACGAATCCTTGCCCAGTGATCCTAGAACTGTACTTAAACTCAACACGGGAATGGGTACCATTGTACCTGTTAAACCAAAATTTGTAGCTGGCGGCTATTTATGTTACTTTGGTATATTAAATGGCATTACTTCCATGTCGCACATTTGTAGAAATCTATGCAAAGATGTGCTTTCTGTGTCAGAAAATAACAGAATTTTGTGCTTGCAAAGTAACATTGATGGCCTTCCCATTTCTCGAAGTTCTTCAGCACAATTTTGGCCAATTATCGGCAGTTTAACAAACTGCAATCTTTGTCCACCATTTATAATTCAGTTATTTTATGGTACCAAGAAGCCGCATCCATTCAATGACTACTTAGCGCCCTATGTTGATGAAATGAAAAGTCTTCAAGATAAAGGTTTACCTGTGAATGATGTTAGTTGCCTGTTGAATAATTCAGGGGGAATTATTTGTGATACCCCGGCACGATCTGCAACTAAATGCATCAAAGGGCACACAGGGTATAACTCTTGTGATAAGTGCACTATTGAGGGTGAGCATTTTAATAATCGTCAAGTATTTACAGAGTTAGACGCAGAATTGCGTACAAATCATTCATTCCGAAATCAGCACGATCCTGAACATCATAATGGAATATCAATAATAGAGAACTTACCTATTGATATGGTGTTGGACATTCCACTGGATTACATGCATCTTTGTCTTCTTGGAATAATGAAACGATTAATTACTAAAGTTTGGATGACGGGGCGATTAAAAACACGTTTATCAAAGGCAGTGTTAGATAAATTATCGCAAATTATAATCTCTACTAGATCATGTATTCCAAATGAAATCAATCGAAAACCCCGTTCAATACACGAAGTCAAATGGTGGAAAGCCACAGAATTCAGAACATTTATATTATATATTGGACCAGTAGTTTTAAGCAAGAATGTAGCACAGGAGGTTTATCATAATTTTCTTCTGCTTCACACAGGGATAACCATTCTGATCAGCAAAGAATTTCATCTCAAATATAATGAATATGCTGAAATGTGCCTACGGGCATTTGTCAAACATTCAATTAAGTTATATGGAAAAGCTTGGGCATCATACAATGTCCATTCAATCATTCACTTGGCTAAGGATGCTGCCAGATTTGGTCCACTTGATTCATTTAGCTCGTTTAAATACGAGAATGTTTTATTCCAAATGAAACGTCAGCTTCGCTCTCCTTACAAACCCTTGGAGCAACTAGCTAACCGTCTCAGTGAGCAGAGGGGTTTGCTAAAATATGCAGATGGTAGATGTACCACCCATCGGAACGAACATAATGGAAAACATGAAATTCCTGTGGTGGAATCCACAAATACATATTTGTATTACAGAGTTTTATTAAATACAGCGCGGAATTTTAAATTATCATGTGCTAGTACATCCCCCGATAGATACTGTTACATATCATTGGAAGAAAATAATGTGTTTCCCATTGAGATTAATCATATAATGTTTGAAAAACAAACTAAAATATGGTTTGTATCTGGTAGAAAAATAATCACTGATGACTTTTTTACTTACCCTTGTCCATCTAGATGTTTACATATATTCAAGGCATGTGGTATTAACTCGACACAAATTATATATGACTGTGATAAAATAATCTACAAAGGAATTAAAATACAAGATGTATTGTATCCTATGTGGCACACTGGTAAATAAATAAAATTCCGTATTTATTACTCGTCAACTAAGTACTAAATATAATTAGTAAATGGGGTTGGTGAGTGA
>JAUCBJ010002178.1:0-102218 GCA_032718475.1 Nemertoderma westbladi | reverse complement strand
TTTTGACTGTAAAATAGTGGGTACTGGTTCAGTATGCATACACCCCTCACCAAATTATATATACTAGCTAGTTTTTTATAATTTCTTTTTTTTGAAATTTAGCCATTATATTTTGAAAAAATTAATGTTCTAGAACAAATATTTTTTTAGACAAAGGCCTGGTTAGTATTTAAAAAGAACGGGATGGATATAATACGTATATAAAATGAATAAAATAACTTTTTAGGCCGGGTTCACACTACTGAGTCAAAGTCAAAGTTAACCCTATTAAACCTGGGGTGGAGGGGGCCAATATGACACGTGGTTTTTTTATTATAATTCTGAAACAAACGCAGTTGGGAATCTGAAATTTGATGACTTTTCCTAAAAATCTATTGTATTCCTAGTAGTGAAAACCGTTTTCAAAAATATTGGGTAGTTTTCGAGTTATAGCACCATTTTTTAACCCTACTTTTGGCACTTTTTTTTAAACGTTTTTTGAAAATTACATTTCATTAAATATGAATTGTAACATCTCTATTTTTTATTTACACCGGTTTTTTGGTCTTAGCAATTGGATGGAATTCATATAAATTGATTTAAAAATTTCAAACTTGTTTTTTTCGGCGGGTGCCAAATTTTGGTGCCAGCACCAAATTTTGAAATATGTCAATTTTGTAAATTGATTGTTTGAAACTTTTTTTTTACGCAATTGGGGTTTTTTGGGGTTCTGGTTTCGATTAAATATATACGAGTTGCACCAAGCGTATCAAACTTGTATTTTTCGGTGCTGTGTGCAAATTTTGGTGCTAGCACGAAATTTTGAAAATCCATTCAATAGATAAAATTGCTTGTGACAATTTATTTCTTGCATTTTAGAGGTTTATGGCTGTTTTGAATTCAATGGAATATATAATTATCGAACTAGACATCTCAAACTTGTATTTTTCGGAAGTGGGTGCAAAATGTGGTAGACTAGCACCAAATTTTGAAAACCATCAAATATATCAATTGATTGTGCCATCTTGTTTCTTGCGTTATACGGGTTTGTTAGGGTTCTGAATTCAATGGAAACAGTAAAAATTTCATAAGAGTTTTCAAACTTGTATTTTTCGCCGGTGGGTGAAAATTATTGTGCCAGCACCAAATTTTGGAAAATGAGTAAATTGATCAGTAGATAGTATCATCTTGTTTCTTGCGTTATACGGGTTTATGAGGGTCCTGAATCCGATAGAATCAATAAAAACAGCACTGGACCTCGCAAACTTGTACTTTTTGGTGATGGGTACGAAATTTGGTGCTAGCACCAAAATTTGTCAAATTACGCCGAAAAATACAAGTAGCAATGATCTGGCATATTTGAAATGTATTCCATTAGAATCAGCGCCCTAGAAAACCTGAAAATGTGAATTTATAGCATCATATAAGTGAATTAAAAATTTTGTGTTCTAACTGAAAAGTGCTGGTTACTTGTTTTTTCATTTTTTTCCTACGCAGAGAGGACTAAACAGCCATTTATGGTAATCATATCATTTTTAAATATTTTCCAATGTATTATTTGCGCCCCAGAAAACCTATTTTGAAAAACAATTAGCCGAAAAATGTAACTTTCAAATTTTGTGAAAATTGTGCACTACTTGTAATTTTGGTGCTGCAATATTACCACCCCAGTAAATTTAGACGTTTTCGTTAATATTTGTATATTTTAGAGGGAGGGGTCAATATGACCCCCCCCCCCCCCCCCCCACCCCGGTATTTGTACAGCATTTTATAACCCGGTACTAATAGGGTTTTAAAAGACAAAATGTAAAACATATCACATGAAATTAATTTTTTCTAGAATGCACTTATGTATTATATTAGGCCTATATAATGTATTATTATTTATTATTGCTAGCTAGCTATATTTATTTTCTTTTGAATTTGACCTTGACTTTGACTCGGTAGTGTAAACGCGGTCTTAAAATTTTTGAAATTTTTCAATTAAATTATCATGATATCTAGTAAAATTTATGGTAGCTAATAAATAATAAAAGCAATGATTAAAGTAATTTCAACAAGAATTTTTTTTTAAATTTTAAATTTTTATTGTTGTTGTTTATTATTTGTTGTTTTATTGTTGTTTTTCAAAATTTCTAGCTACAATCTTACTGTCAAAATGTTAAATGTTCTAGAATAAAAACCTCATGATAAAAGCTATTTTTCGAAAGTAAAATTGGACTTCTGGATGTCTCTCACAAAAAAACCGCTTTATCTAATACTGTTTAATTTAATTTGAATATATTTATAAAAACCTATAAAGAGGATTGTCCCATGCAATACAATATTCCATTGGAGCCACTAAAATTCAAAATGACCTCTATTGGACACTGTTCATAACGGGCCACCAAAAAATGAAATGGCTCTTACAAGACATTGTCCATTAGAGCCACTTAAATATGAAATATATTTCATATATATTAGGCAATTTTCCCTTAAAGCCATTCAAATCTGAAATGGCCCATATTGGATAGTGTCGCTTGGAGCCACTCAACTATAATGTGGCCCGATATTAGCTAATTTGTATCAAACGCCTTTGAAAAGGCAATGGCCCATGCAAGACCATGTTCCATTTGAGCTAAAAGTTCGAAATGGCCTTAATTAGTCACTGTTCATAAAGGGCCACTAAAAAATATAAGGGTTCTTACAAGACAATGTCCCCTTGGAGCCACCCAAATGACAAATATTATTTAGATTATCTAAAAATAAAAAAATAAAATGTTTGTTACAATATGTTTTGTTACATTATGTCAACTTAACAGCGTTCTGGTGAATTACTCATAACGCTGCAAAGTACTACTTTGCAGCGTTGCGGCCTATAGGACGGAACGTTGCAAAGTAATCAATGACATGGAAACAACTTCAATTACCGTATTCCAGAATGTATTATTTCCATTTATGTTAATGATTGCAGCTTTATTATCCAATTTGCAGTGACGGGACTAGCTACTGGATGTAAATAATTGTTTAACATGTACTGTAATCTATTATGGCGAAACGTCCAATAGAAGACACTAAATTAACCAAAGAAAGTGACGACAGTGTTCAGTAAAACTGAACGGACACAGACGGTGAATAAGTTTGCTTCAGTCGACTATAGTCAAGATGGATTAATGATTTATCACATCCAAGCAGGAGATAACTTCCAATAAACTTTAATTAATTTAAATGTATAATTAATACTGTGTACCAGTGTACCTGTTAATAAATTTCACTTATATTCGATATAGTACATGATTAAAATGTATAAATGAGCAACCATAAAATCCTTTCTTCACAAACCGAACGCTGATAAGTTGACATAATGTAACAAAATTACATACATCATTGCTTGCAAAGGTCACTTTTCAGCGTTAAAGACCCTTGTTTATTGATGTAAACCTCCCTCGCTGCGCTCGCTCGGTACATAAATAAACTCGGGTCATAACGCTGCGAAGTGCTACTTTGCACACAATGATGTAAATAGTTATTAGATTTAATTAATACGGGATAAAATGCACATTATATTTAATAGGCCTATAGATAATTGTTACATTAGGGTAAGAGGCAAAACGTCTACATTTATGTCTCCAATATATGAATTACTGGTGGGGGATGGAATTCGTAGGGGTCGTAAGATGTATTTAGGCTAGTCTATAAACTAATCCCCCACCAATGACAAAATGTTAATAATGAAGTGTATAGTACGCGAAATAGTGATAAGTTATCCTTCCTAGAGGTACCGAACGGTCATACATTATTTCTTAAAAAAGCACAAATTTTAATCGCTTGTCAGTGAGAATTTATTAAAACCTGTTGTTATTTACAGTATTGTTATTTACAATTTAACATATTTTGTTTTGCACAAATTTCGATCTTCAAACGGCTGAGACATCCAAATAGTGGCGCAAATTGACCATTAGTGAAAAGGTATTGTTTATTGTTTTGGGTAGAAAACACCGCCACTAATGTTTGAAATTTAAATAAATTAATTTTTTAAATCATCTAAAAAACACATATTTTGTGTTTCCGGTCACTTTGCGCCATTAACTCGAGAAATCACATCCGCGTTTTTGACTGTCGGTCATAAGTGATAATAATTATCTATAACGAAAGACTTAAAATCGTCTAAAAACTACTTATTGTACAACTCATAATCAGAAATTACACAAAAGTGAATTGTATGCGTTATTGTAGATATATATATTTTTTAAAATATCTGCAAAGGCATTTTTGGCTGTAGAATTAAATTGATAATAAATACTATTGTTTACCGCTAGGGGTGCAAGTTAAATTCATAAGAACTAAAGGCAATTTCCTTGTAATTGTTTATTTTGGGGCATTATGCCTAGATTGGGCCATTTTGTTCTAGGTGGGCCATATTTGCCCTAAGAGGACGTGTACCTTTTGGGCCATCGTAGTAGGATTCGGGCCATTGCTCCAAGCCCAAGGCATTTAAGGGCCATTGGACTTTTAAAAGGTGGCCCTAATAGTGGGAAAGCTTATATATATATACGTATTGGGGGAAAGGAGCAGGTTACAGAAGCGGGCTTTTCTCACCAAAACAATAATAAACGATCGCAATTACCAATTGAGGGAAAGTAGCAGGTTACAGAAGCGGGGTTTTTTTTAACCAAAACTATAAACGATCGCTTTACCAATTTGGGAAAGGAGCAGGTTACAGAAACGTAATTTTTAACCAAAACAATTACGATACCACTTTACCAATTCAGGGAAAGGTGCATTTTACGGCATTATTTTACATTATATTGTACAGTTGTATATATCCTTTATTGGGACAACCTCTTTGCTTTTTAGTTAAAACCGGTCCGATATTTTGATATCAGTGTGTTTTCGCTATCACATGGGGAATAAGTATATTTTTCGAACACATTGTATGTGGACTGATCTGTTAGTTTAGAACTACATTATAGATTTAGAGGTACCACTACAGCTTTACCCATAACATTACAGTAGTCATGATCCATTTTAAATGCATTATCCAGATATGTATCAATTATCTATGGCGATGGCTTACCAACAATAGAGCTAACTGATCTCCTACTTATACCGTTACTGATAGCCTAAGATAACAGAAGTAGAGAAACCGGTAGCATAGAAAATAAAACGGACATAAAAAGTCAAAATAAACGGACATAATGAGTGATTTAAACGGACAATAAAAATCACCCTCAATAGAAAGTAGGAAATGTGTGGGCTGCTATCTACCGAGATTGGCAGTCAATTATCAGATAATAAACAAAATAATCAGGGCGAGGCCCATTATTACCATCCCAGTTTAACACCGCTCCCTGGGATACGATGCGAGGTACAGTAGCCTCCCATAATCAGGGAAGATGGACTCGCACTCGCAAATGTATAAAATGGGCAGGGGTTATTGCCTCTATGTCATCCGGATCATTTGATATTCGGATTAATGGCCGGTGGTTAATAGAGTATGCAATCTCTAAAAGGAGTGTATGGAACATCTCATCAAAAAAATCTTGTATTGATGGCATTATATTTGTCAAAGCAGCTGTGATTTAATGAATTAACCACTCGTACAGTAGGCACCACCATACAATGGAGCATGGGGTGGGTTAAAGTGCCAGGGTTGATAGATCAACTGGAAATCAACCAACTTCTGTTTAAGAACAGGTTCATTCCGGTTCTCAATGAACTGCTGCAGTTCTCTTGGGAGCTGCAATAAAGTTAGAAGTTAGAGCCACAGTCTGAACGATATTTGGTTGCACCCCCTGTCGATGCTACAAACGCTGAAGACAAAGCATAAAGCTTTGCATGTCAGGATGATCGACAACATCAAGATACACAGCTCTAGTTGTAAACCATGGAAATATTATCGCCCAATGTTTATTAGGGCGGTGCGTTTTTTACTTTTTTTAGATTTCATTGTTCTACCAGTGCACAAAAGTTGCCAAATGGTAAAAAAATACGGCAAAAAAAATTTCTTTAAATTTCGTATATCTTCACGGATTCTAAGAATTCTGGCACATCGAACCAAAGTTTACACTCTAAGAATTTGTCACAAAGTAAATGGGGAATTGGCAGGGAGTTGGTCGCCTGGTACATGCCTCCATCCACTGAGCTACAACAGTGGAGAATGAAAGAATACCTTGAACCTTTGCAACATAAACTACAAACTGAGTAGTCTCGTTATGTAAGTACTGAAGAACTGCCTCAGCCCATATGAGTTTTTTATGTACAGTAGAGTTCTAGCTAATCAACAGCATATATTGCAGCTTGCAATTCTGCTCTGGGTATGGATGGGTGGTCCTTTTGTAGGCATGATATGAGTTTTGCTGCCTAACTATGTAGTACCAATATTCCGGTCATCATCCCAACAGAGATATGCAACTGCTCCCATGCCTAAACAGCTTGCATCACTGAATATATGGAATGCCACAAATGGGGTAGCCTGAAGATCAGGCAAATGTTAACGTGGCAGGAGCATAGTGTCCAAATAGTATAAGGCTGTTTCCCATTTAGAAAAGAATAGAAAGAAAGAGCTTGGCGGCAATTCAAATGCACATAGAAGGACGCACGCACAAGCTTTTACAAATTTTATAATTCTTAACTTAGTACAGGTTAACCTAGGCTACTGTACATAAACATTATATTGTGTTGCAGCAAGTTTCTGGTCGGAATACACAACCCAATGGCTATGGGATAGTGAGTGTGGTAACAATCAAAGAGCTGTGACTCGTTTCTGTCACCCCATTGTGGGGTATACGGGATATCCAAACCAATGCGTTGGTAGTGATAAAATCTGTCAGTATGTACCAACAGGTAAAGTAATAAAATAAATGTATAAGTATTGGCCTACATGAAGTACTTAATTTATATACAAAATATCATTATACGTCTTTTATAAATCATTAAGAAGGATAATTAGTGGAGCGATAGTGCGAACAATAAATTAAATTACAAATATCCAATCAATCTTCCAAAAAGGCGGATAATAATAACTATTTCTTTTACAAAAAGAAAGTAACATTTATTCTTAAATTTTAAACTATTAACTTATTATTATATAATTACTCTACATGTAATATTTTTGAGATCTTACTAAGTGAATATTAGTTGCTGTATAAAGTAATAGATAATAATATAAAAGCACATTAATAGTTCAACCAGTTAAGTTTATAGTTAGTGTACGAGTTCAGCCTGAAGTATCGTATGTAACCAGAAGTCAGGCACTCCTACATTTGAGTTCGTTGTCCATGGTTATGGCGCAATCCACTACGTCATAAGAACTGCCCGGCCAGATTGTAGCCCCGTAACCCCGCACCATCACCAAACCCTAGGCCACGCCAAGGTCGTCGACCCCCTCGCAGGCAGAAGGAGCTGGAGCGAAGGAGTGCGAAGAGCAATCAATACCCCCAATACACACGCGAGACCCCTGTCATGCATGCCATCCCAGACAAGTAATACCTACGTACAAACAAAAAATCAGACGTTTTCGTAAATATTTGTAGATTTTAGATGACCCCCCCCCCCCCCCCCCCCGGTATTTGTACAACATTTTATAGCCCGGTACTAATAGGGTTAAATAAAAATTAATAAAATCTTTAAATGTATAATATATATACATTTTTTGGTACCGTGAAATTTTTTAAAACCAAATTGTAATTAATAATTAAATGCTTGAGTTAATACAATTCTTTTATTCTTTAATTGTCAAGCTGAAGTAAAAAACCTTACCGGTAGGTATGCCCGTACAGTACAATACAAATACTAAAATAAAAAAGCAACTGACCATTAGACGTTGCATGCAATCAGTAATCAGCTGACAGCCATCAGCTGATTACTGATTGCATGCAACGTGTAATGGTCAGTTGCTTTTTTATTTTAGTATTTGTATCGTACTGTACTGGCATACCTACCGGTAAGGTTTTTTACTTAAGCTTGACAATTAAAGAATAAAATAAAACCAATTTGGTTGCCAGTAGTCTCTAATAATAATTCTAGTCTAGCTAATATAATTAACTCATATAACTTACAAGTAATATTGGCAACCGCTACAAGGTGATAATTACTAGTTTCAGAACTAACACCAGATTTATCTTTCACAATCGGTGAAATATTAGACTTCACTAAACTGCTAGTTACAAACCCATGTATATTAAAACTGGCAAAAAGCAATGAAAGCACAGTGACCAGCCGATCTGAGGAATATTTAATATGCTCAGCCTGTAACCACTCAGGTCCTGGTGCTTTCTGCAATTTCATTATTATTGAAATGCATTTCAGTGCTGCACTTTATTTTTTCGAATGTCTTACTCAGCTCATTAACATCACATTGTGAGTCATTAACCCTGTTAATTATACCCCTATAGTGGTCTCCCCACATGTTTGCTATATTGGATGTCCCAGTGACACATCCAACTGTTTCAGGTGGTTTCACTTTAGATTGGTTATTTTTTCGCACATTTGCCCAGAACTTATAACAATCATTGTCATCTAAAGATGTAGCAAGATTATCGCTCTGAATAGTGTCTGTATTACGCTTAATGGCCCGTAATCGAAGTTTAAACTTTGCCCGCGAGCGAGTCATTAATTGGAACGTATCCCCATCCGCTCGCCAATCCAGGAAACACTGGCGCTCGCGTGCGCACTGATGTAGTTCGTCTACCTCATCATTTCACCCGGGTACATTGTGCGTATTGTCATTGCCAGATGTATCCTGGGTATGGGGAACTGACTGCGCAGCCGACTCAGTAAGAATGTCAGTTATATTCTCATACAGCAGGTTGAGGTCATCCCTGTGATTCCCATTTGCACAATGGGGATCTCTACATGATAAGGCATTCAACAGAATCCCCAGAGCAGAACTGGCATTGTTGGTGGCAGCCTTGTAGTTTCCAAGGTTAAACATGGTCGCTTTCTCCCAAGGCATTCTTGGATAGTATACTGGCGACCCTTCTGTGTCATTTGGAACTGGTCCTTTTCCATGTATTATATGACAACCTGCCGTATCTTAAACCTTAATGATTACATATAAATGGTCATCAACAGTCAAAACTGTAGTCAACAGACAAATCTTCCTCCCGGTGTTTCATTGAGCCAGAGCATACAACATGGTCTAACCATGAGACTGAACCGGAGGCTGAGCTAACATATGTGAAGGTCTCCTGTGGCAGTGTCAGATGATGAATAGACCAGTTTCTGCACAAACCTCACTTAGATCACTAAAGAAACCACGCGACGGATGGGCATTAAAATCCCCAGCTATCATGACATCGTTAATATCAGACATTTCTGTAATAGCTACATTTTTTTCAAGGCAGTCAATGTATTCATCCCCATTGTCTGGACATTCATATGGTAGATAGATATACTTTAAGAAGAAACAACTCTTTCCCATGAGGTGGAGATACCTTTATAATCATTATCCTCGGGATCTGAAGCTTCAACGATTATTACTACATATTATAGAACAGAACTCCACTCCATAAAAAAATACTGATGGTGACAACATATCCACTCTGGTGATAAAGGGGTAAACTCTGGTGTCAAAAGGGTCTATTGTGACAAAGGGGTCAACTCTGGTGACAAAGGTGTCAAATCTGGTGACAATGGGGTCAACTCTGGTGTCAAAAGGGTCTACTGTGACGTGACAAAGGGGTCCACTCTGGTGTCAAAGGGGTCTATTGTGACAAAGGGGTCAACTCTGGTTACAAAGGTGTCAAATCTGGTGACAATGGGGTCAACTCTGGTGTCAAAAGGGTCTATTGTGACAAAGGGTAAACTCTGGTGTCAAAAGGGTCTATTGTGACAAAGGCGTCAACTCTGGTGACAAATGGGTCAACTCTGATGACAAAGGGGGTCAACTCTGTTGTCAAAAGGGTCAACTCTGGTGTCAATGAGTTCCACTGAGACAAAGAGGTCCGCTTAGACGACAAAGTGGTTCACTGTGGTGAAAAAGGATTCCACTATGACAAAGGGGTCCACCCTGGCGTGAAAGGGGCTCACTTTTCTGGTGACATAGGAGTCTACTATGACAAAGGTGTCCACTCTGGTGACAGAGGTGTCTACTCTGGTGACAGAGATATCCACTTTGCTGTTACTGGTGTCCACTGTGAAAATGGGGTGCGCTTTGGTGACAAAGGTGTCCACTGTGACATAGGGGTCCACTCTGGAGTCAAAAGGGCCCACTCTGGTGAGAAAGGGGTCCATTGTGACAAAGGAGTCTACTCTGGTGACGAAGGAGTCCACTGTGACAAAGGGGTCCACTCTGATGTCAAAGGGGTTCACTGTGACAAAGGGGTCCACTGTGAAAAAGGGGTCCACTCTGGAGTCAAAAGGGCCCACTCTGGTGAGAAAGGGGTCCATTGTGACAAAGGAGTCTACTCTGGTGACGAAGGAGTCCACTGTGACAAAGGGGTCCACTCTGATGTCAAAGGGGTTCACTGTGACAAAGGTGTCCACTGTGACATAGGGGTCCACTCTGGAGTCAAAAGGGCCCACTCTGGTGAGAAAGGGGTCCATTGTGACAAAGGAGTCTACTCTGGTGACGAAGGAGTCCACTGTGACAAAGGGGTCCACTCTGATGTCAAAGGGGTTCACTGTGACAAAGGGGTCCACTGTGACAAGGGGTTCCACTCTGGTGACAAAGGGGTCCACTCTGGTGACAAAGTGGTCCACTGTGTAAAAGGGGTCCATTCTGGTGATAAAGGGGTCCACTCTAGTGTCAAAGGGGTCCACTGTCATAAAGGGGTCCACTGTGACAATTGGGTCCACTCTGGTGACAAAGGGGTTCGCTCTTGTGACAAAGGGGTTCACTCTGGTGACAAAGGTGTCCACTGTAGTCACAAAGGTGTCCACTCTGATGACAAAGGGGTCTACTCTGACAAAGGGATCAACTAGTGAAAGGATCTACTAGTTCACATGTGATGTAGTCACATTAGGGGGAAAATGTCATTATGTGTCAATTTATATTGCGAAATTAATTCCGCACAAATATATACATTAGCAGGCTTATGCTTATGTTTTTCCAGGAAACTTGGCCTATTTGAGACCCACAGGTATAAGTAGCTACCATACTCCAGCTTCGCGAGGGGTGGATGGCAATACCAACTCAAATTATGGTGCTGGTTCCTGTTTCCACACTCGAGATCGCCCCACTTTACCGCAGGAATGGTGGTGGGTTGATATTGGGTATGACGACCTAACTATTGGTTTGGTTCAAATCTACAATCGCCAGGATTGCTGTGCCAACCGTATTGTTGGTTCACGGGTAAGTTATTTAAATCTTCTGTTGTAATTAACTAATTATGACAGAATGATTTTAACTATTTACCATTATTGTTGACCCTGACCCTGGCATTACGCAATAGCTTTGCAACTACGCACGTGGCTCGTCGAACGCAAAGTCTTCATTATTAATTATATATATACGATTGATGTTCTCCCTCCCTTTTGTAACTCTAATCCCTTCAGTGTGTTCATGAAATATCTCAGTTATCATCACAGAGTGATATGATTGAGTGGTGGTTAGGAAACTAAAGCTTAATAATAATAATAATAATATATTTATTTAACAGCGCCTATTCAAATTAATTAAAAAGTGCTCTAGGCGCACTAGCTAAAAAGTAAAACCAGTAGTAAGTAATTAAAAGATCAGTTATATACACGGCTAAAATAAAGAGTCTTGAGACAACGCTTAAATGACTCCAGAGACCCACAAGATTTAACCGGAAGCAGGACAATTCGGTCCCGGACAATTCGGTCCGGACAATTCGGTCCCGGACAATTCGGTCCCGGACAATTTGGTCCCATTAATTTTGTGTTTTGGGACCGAATTGTCCGGGACCGAATTGTCCGGATACTGACTAGGACAATTCGGTCCCAAAACATGCAT
Organism: Nemertoderma westbladi; assembly: GCA_032718475.1. Taxonomy (NCBI): domain Eukaryota; kingdom Metazoa; phylum Xenacoelomorpha; order Nemertodermatida; family Nemertodermatidae; genus Nemertoderma; species Nemertoderma westbladi. The sequence continues at coordinate 90,340 of JAUCBJ010002178.1, read as the reverse complement.
ATTAATGGGACCGAATTGTCCGGGATCGAATTGTCCGGGACCGAATTGTCCAGGACCGAATTGTCCGGGACCAAATTTAATTGGTGTTATATAATGGTGAATGTTCTAGAACCTTAATATATATTATTATATGGTAGCTAGTGTTTTTTTTACTAGCTAGTATTTTTTTTTAAATAAAAAAAATTTACTTTTTTTTGTTAACATTATTATTTATGGTAGCTATGGTGTTTTTATGGAGCTTGTGAATTATTTACTAGCTAGTAATAGTATGTATTTAAAATGTTTATTTTTAAAACTGATTTTTTTTATATATTGCGTATGTATATACTGTATGTGTTGTTGGTTGGTTAACAAGCCTAAATTATTACGAGAAAGGCATTTCCTAAAGGAAATGCAACCACGAAGCTAAGGAAAATTAAACAAACGGCCACACTTTGGTTCGTTGCTTAGCCTCGTTTAGTAGCAATTGTCAATAATTAAATTATATTCCCATGGAAACTAGAGTTCTCTGGAACTGTTGCTTAACCATTGAAAAAAAATTCAGTACAGATTGTGGTTCAGATAACACATATACTGAGTTTCAGAAAATATTGTAGTTTATGTCCAAATTACCGATTTTCTATCAAAATGCATCTGTTTGCAGTGGTTGTCATGGAAACTGAAAAATAGAACAATGTAATTCGGATGCAGAATAAGTCATATAGTGGGGGTAGGGGTTAGTCCCAAGTCATAATACTATTAACTTGTGCTTCAAATTATCATTTTATAAATTTTAACATCTGTTTAGACTTGTTGCTATGGTAACTGTATTTTCTAATTAACCTCAAACGGCTTGGATATGGCTCTTATAGATGAGTTGCAAAACACCAAGTTTATATATATTACAGTTTTGCTACAAATAGAGTTATCAATATAGATTTGAATGATATAGAGTTTAATAAAACTACAGTTACCATGGTAACTAAATTTCTGGAATAATTTAAGTTTCACTAAAAGTTCCAACTAGTGGTCCAGATAACACATACCCAGTTTTGTTAAATTTTATCGTGAAGTCTATGTCCAAATGAATAAGTTTTGAATAAAAACATCTGTTTTCAGCGGTTGTCGTGGTAACTGAAAAATAGAACAATGTAATTCGAATGCAGAATAAGTTATATAATGGGGGTAGGGGTTGGTCCCAAGTCATAACACCTTGCCCTTAGGCCTCAAATTAACATTTTAAAAATTTTAACATCTGTTTGTCCCGGTTGCCAAGGTAACTGGATTTTCTATTTAGCCTCAATCGGATCTGCTATGGACCTTATAGTTGTGTTGCGAAACCCCAAGTTTATATCTATTATAGTTTTCCTACAAATGGAGTTATAAATATTGACTTGAAATGCATAGACTTTTTTTGAAGTCCGTTGCCATGGAAACCAGATTTTTCCTGGATATGAGACCCATCCCACACGACGCGCCTTGATGAGTTGTATATACATGCAAAATCTCAGGGTACTTTTAAAGGCTAGATTTTTCTGGAGTCAAAAAACACTAAATCTGCCCCATACAAGTAAAATAGCCCACTATGAATAGACCATCTCAGCTAAGGAAAATCTTTCTTAGCGAAAGTTGTTGATTTTCCTTAGCTTCGTGTATCCTAGATGGATAGAAGATAATAGCTGGATCTCATTCAGGGACTCGGACTGTTATAATATCATCAATATTGTGGGTAATTAATATAATCAGCAACAGTTTAGGCCTAATTCTGAAATATCAATGTTTTCACAAGTTTTTTATAATTTCAAGGAAATGTTAGCTATTAAAAAAAAACACTAGCTACACCTTAATAAATAATATATAATAATGTTCTCGAACACTACCAATAACAAAAATAAAAAAAAATACAGTATTTTTAAATTTCAAAAAATTCCAGCAAGTAAATAACACTAGCTAGCATAACAAATATATCTACTAATGTTCTAGAACATTCACTTCAACATTCGTTGCTATTAGGAACCGGACAATTTGGTTCCGGACAATTCGGTCCCGGACAATTCGGTCCCGGACAATTCGGTCCTAGGACAATTCGGTCCTAGGACAATTCGGTCCCGGACAATTCGGTCCCATTTATTTAGTGTTTTGGGGCCGAATTGTCCGGGACCGAATTGTCCGGGACCGAATTGTCCGGACCGAATTGTCCGGGACCGAATTGTCCGGGACCGAATTGTCCTACATCCGATTTAACCGAATCTGTGAGTGCGTTCCATATCATCGGAGCTGCAACCGAAAATGATTGACGTCCATAATGTTCAAGTCGGTACCTAGGTTGTACCAGGTTGTTTTGGTAAGCAGAAAGAAGATCTTGTGCCGGTTGGTAAACTGAAACCAACTCTGATAGGTAGTTAAGAGCTGTCCCGTTCAGGCATTTATATGTAATAACAGCAATCTTATAATCGGTTCGCCGAATAACGGGGAGCCAGTGAAGGTCTCGTAGTATGGGGGAAATATGGAGATATATAATATATATGGGAAATATATAAAAGTATGGAGCTTAATGGTGATCGCAAGATAAACGAATAACATCAAAATAAAAGCTACAACAATAAATGTTGTTACTTACCAATTGTGGAAAGGATGGTTGTTGTTTCCTCTGCAAGTGAGTGAAAGGACCAGTTTACTAAATTTGGTTACTAAAATGTTTTCTAATAAAAGCAATAAAATATGTTGTTACTTATCAATTGAGGGATATGAGAAGGTTATGGAGGCGGACGCTTCTAACCCAAACAATAAACTAAATTTTTACCTACCAATTGACGGAAAGGAGCGGGTTAGAGTGTTGGGCTATCAATTGATGAATAGGAGCAGGTTACAGAGGCGGGCTATTCTGACCAAAACAAGTTACATTTTTGTTACCTACCAATTGAGAGAAAGGAGCAGGTTACAGGGGAAGGTTTTTCTATCCAAAACAATAAACGATGTTGTTACCCAACAATTCAACGAAAGGAGCAGATTACAGGGTAATGCTATTCTAACCAAAACACTAAACGTTGTTGTTATCTACCAATGTGATAAAGGAGCAGGTTATAGAGGCGGACTATTCTAGCCAAAATAATAAACAATGTTGTTGCCTACCAATTGAGGCAAAGGAGCAGGTTACAGGGGCGGGTTTTTCTTTCAAAAACAATAAACGATGTTGTTACCAAACAATTGAGCTAAAGGAGCAGCAGGTTACAGAGTAAAGCTTTTCTAACCAAAGCAACAAATGCTGTTGTTATCTAACAATGGAGGGCAGTCCCACATAATCCCATTCCCATATTTCTACATTCACATACACCTTTTGACATTCCCTTCCACCTTGCCACATTCCCGTCTCACTTTCCCGCATCCCCATCCATCTTCCTACATTCCCGTCCCAACTTCCCATATTCTCATCCATCTTTGTTAAAATGCGGCAGGCAATTGTTTAATTTGTACTTAATTTATTGCGTTTTTGTGTAAATAATGCTACTACAGTTTTTTATTTTTGGTCTATATAACAAATCGTATCTAGTTACAATAGAGAAATTAGGAGAGATAAATTAGCGGACATTTTAAGTCATATTGTGGAATTAGGGGATATTTTGAGTACATTTACATTTACACGGGCTATGCGGGAACATTCTTTGTTTATTATACCGGTGGTGTTGCAAAATAATGTTGTCCCGGCTGTTAAAACGCTAGGCAATCGTTTTATATTTAGTAGGTAATCGTCCGAATATTTTATTTAGTACGTAAGGAATAGATCCTAAATGTTATTCTTAGATAAATGATAGTCTTAGTGATATTCGGAAGAAAATCTAATACTGTACAGTATTAAAGTATGTATTATTTAATATCTACGTAAAAAATCGTAATAGTTACTGTATTATAGGAAATTGGGAAGAGGATAAGGAATAGCGGTCATTTTAAGTCATATTAGGGATAGAGGAACATTTGGGTGCATTTATATTTACTTGGGCGTAACAGTTGTATTCATTGTTTACACATCATTAGTTACACTGTATATTTAATAAGAATACCACCGCAACCGAATTTTGATAGTAAAACGTGTAATCCCTTAGTGAGAATTCACTATTACATTTACCTGCTCGTCTACAGGTCCAACAGAAGCACTTTCATGGCCATATGGTAGTAATAATGGCCAGGCCATGACAGCGCATCTGAAAAGAATTATTCTGGGGAGGGGGTTACGATCCTGTTCAGTCATTGGCTTATCCATCCCTGTTGCCTTAATAGTGCAGATAGGGGGAGAAACTAGACGCAATAAATTTTCGAAAATTTCATTTCAGTGGTGGTTATAGTTGCCCCCCCCCCCCCCCCCCCCTTTAAGGCTGACTAGGCTCCTGTAGGCATTTAGCAATTTTGATCGGATCGTGGGAATGTGTTATTTATTTTCTGTAGGGTAGGTTTTGCATGGTACTTATCTTTACTGGACTTGCTGAGAAATATACCTGTAACACACCAAAAGTGTGGGTTTTGTGCAAAGATATAATATTTCTTATCTAGACGGTCACGGCCCTAAACCGATTAGGTTCTCTGTTCGCAGAACACCGAACACTATTCCGGCCACGGAACTAGTCCAGCAGAATGCCTTTATAGAATCCTGGAATTTGTGGGACGAGAGGATCTCAGCAACTAAGCGAAAACGAACAATAGGATGTTCCTAGACCCCCCCCCCCCCAAAATTTATCCAGAAGACTTTTCGCCATACATAATGTGTTAAAAAAGTCTACGGTTCTCCGGCTAGGGCCAATTTGAGTCAAAAAGTCCGCTTCCCTAGCAACCACGTTGCTATGGAGCTACAGCCAAAACGGCTAATGCTACGGAGTTGGGACCGGCGCCAATCGATAGGCAGCATATGGGTTTACATTGAAAAGTGTTATTTTTAAAAGCGCCCAATCATGATCTTGACCGTGATCAGCAAAGATCAGTTTTGATCAGGGATCGGACACTCAAGGCTTGCTCCAATCGAAAAACTTAACATTACAAAAAGATTCAGCGACCCCACATTAGTCATGATTCCCGTTAAAAGATTTTCAAAAAAGTGAATTCTTCCTGATCAAAACGCAAGATCATGATCGCGCAAAGATCGGACTTCGTAAAATCATAACTAAGCATTTTGGATATAAACAATTACTGTAGGAATTGTTCAGAACAACGCCCTGAGTCGATTAAAAAAAAAATTGGCTCGATCGGACAACCGGTTCTCGAGATCTGATACCTGATCATTAAAGATCGTGTTTTTCGGTTTTTTCTAATTTTCTCGAAAACTTTGTTTGAGACCCCCGATTTTTTTTTTACGAATCGACTTCTATGATGAAGTGGCATCTTTTGAGCATTTCGAAATTTTTAAAAAGCGATTTGATCAGGCCATGATCAGGAAAGATCGTGTTTTCGGTTTTATTTCGAAGACCAAATCCTGGGAGTTCACCGTATGGAAAAACTTAACATCACAAAAAGATTCCACACCCTCGAATTATGGGGGGTAGCCAAAATTTGGGCATAAAAAAGTTCAAGTCTAGAGGGTCAAAACTCAAGATAATGATCGCGAAAAGATCAGTATATTTAAAATCGAATCTAAGCATTTTTCTAATAAACATTCATTGTAAGAAATGTTCAATGGTCTATTCTGAGTTGATTAAAAAAAAATTTGGCTCGATCGGTCAACCGGTTCTCGAGATCAGCTTCCTGATCATAAAAGATCGCGTTTTTCGGTTTTTTCAAATTTTCTCGAAAACTTTGTTTGAGACCCCCGATTTTTTTTTTACTAATCGACTTCTATTAAGAAGGGGCAACTTTTGAGCATTTCGAAATTTTCAAAAAGCGATTTGATCAGGCCATGATCAGGATGGATCATGTTTTCGTTTTTATTTCGAAGACCAAGTCCTGTGAGTTCACCGTATGAAAAAACTTAACATTACAAAAAGATTCCTCACCCTCGAATTAGGGGGGGTAGCCAAAATTTGACCATAAAAAAGTTCAATTCTAGGGGGTCAAAAGATCATGATCGCGAAATGATCATTTTTTTCAAAATTTCTTCTGAGCATTTTGGGGCAAAACTTTCAAACTAAAAAACATTCACTTGAGTGTTCTAAGTAGATTAAAAATAATTTCGACTCAATAGGCCTACCGGTACCGGAGATATGGTCGCCCAAAGTCTGCTTCCGGTAATTCGAAAATATTTAGAAAACCATTGATCGAATTTTTTCCTTGAAAATATGTGAATGTACAGTTAGTGGACCCGCATTTAACGATATATCACAATCCATATTTCGGATGACAGGTACCGGTGAAATCAGACTTTACCGAAAAAAATTCAAATTTTAGCTACTCATGTCTGACTATCTCGAAAACTATAATAGGTATGGAAATACTTTCACTGCAAGAAATGTTCGCCTATCCAATGCGCTTCTAACTCTGTGCTCGGATTTTGCAAAGTGTCAAAACCTACAACTTAACCCCCCCAGCGGAGGGAACGGAGTGACCGGAGCGCCAGTACTACCTTTCATTGTTATGAAGTAATAAGGGCGGTGGGTGGGGTAGGTGGTGAACACTATTTATAGGGTGGAGGGAGGGTTAAGTATATTACTTTAGGATATTTGATTTCTTTGCAATATAGTTTAGCTGCCTCAGTCTTATTTGTAATATGTTATACATTATACCAAATTATATCAAGTTTTAACATCTACATTGTCTACCTGTAGGAGAAATATACAATGTAGGGCTCATAATATATTTATAAATAGATTTAGTATATTTACATTGTATAACAGAGTTAATTGATACTATTACGGTATTATACTAAAGACGCCGCTTTGATATATCTGATCAAATGGCAATTTCTTGTATATTATCTATTTCACTATCTTGGGTATATCATTCAATTTCTAAAAATATAATAATAAACATTTACTTCACTTCTTGTTTACTCGCATGGATATATTGATATAAAACACTTCAGTATAATATCTTATAGGGCCAAACGCAGATTAATCGGAATAATATGTTTAATTATTATTACAATTGGCACATTGAAGTAAGTAGTACATGAGTTTGATAAAATAATTATGAATCTGTATCTTATTCTACTTTGTCTATATGATTATGTTATATAATAATGTTACTTTATCACTTTGGTTTAAACCGATCTCCTTTACTATTACTTACTACTTATACTACTACTACTACTACTATTACTACTACTACTACTGACTACTACAGAGTTATATATTATAAGAGGACGGGGTTCGTGATTATTAGTTATTATACAAGTGCCCCTCGGCTATAGAGAGTCCACCCTCGGTTGCTTACTGGATTTGGACTTACTGAGAAAGAAATGTTCTCCGATAGAGAACAGTCTCGGAAATAAGTACTTTTTGTCACTAATTTTAATTTACCAAATTCAATTATGCTGCCTAATTATGCTTTTAGGTTTTGCAGGAATTGCACCTAAAAGGCCATCGAATGCAAAATTCAATACACGAGAGCAGAACATCTGAATTTCGGTTAAATTAAATTAGTGTCAAGAAGTTATTTCTGACACGTTTTTTTTTATAAACAACTATATTTTATCTATAATTAATTTATCCTTTTTTTTATCTATTAGGGCCTATCCTATATGTATTATTATAAAACTCGTTTCCGGTAAAAAAAAAATTAATTTCGCACTACCATATCTCCATACATTTACTATGTACAGTATTTCCAGTATGTCACCACGTCATTATTTGGTTGTACCAGAAAGTTTAAGAGCATAACTACAAATAATTCCCCACAAATAATTAAAATTATATTCTCCATTGTTCATAATTAGCACTTTAAAGTTTTACTGCCCATGTTTTATTATTTCCCTGCCAACGGGTCTCTAACTAATAACACAGCACCTGTCAGTCGACTGAGCTAGAATTTTGCAGTACTTTCTATCATAAATTTAGGGATAGAAAGTAGTCGAAAGATGCACTTTCTTGCTCTGTTTTCTATAAATTTTATTGAGAAAAATGTGGACTTTTCGGATAAAAATATTTTTTTCCAAAGAATGACTCGCTGAGAAAAAATGGCCCGTATTTTCGGCTGGCCTTAAGGCACGTGCCTTATATGCCTTAAGGTTAATCCGGCACTGGTAACCTGTTCTATTGTGTTTAGTTTATTGTTTTGGTCAAAATAACGTGTCACTGTAACCTGCTCCTTTCCCTAAATTGAGAATTTCACATTTAGGCGGGATATTAATTCGTCAAGGCGGGTTTTGCGTCGAGTTTCCCCCCCCCCCCCTGTCTCTAATGGTGGGAACTTTTGTGGTTGACTCACTCACTGTACCTTTTTCCTCTTACTAGTTTCAGTTAGTGTAGCTGATAGTTTGATTTAGCTGTTGTGTGCAGATTCAATTTTTCATTTCAGTCCTCATTTTTCGATTCAGTTTATTCTGCAATTTGTTACCGTGGATTACTGCCTTTTGGATTGAATATTATGTAATCTGCCTGCTAATACAATTGTTTTGCTTACTGCACTGGCAGTACACTACAGCGGCCTACCGGTTCGCATGTTAAACTGCGTGATGGAGTACGCGGCTTAAGCCCCGACCACATCCAACGGTGTGTGAGCAGTAAAAGTAGTCTGGCGGTATTGAAGCGGTAAGCCAGCGGTACATTACCCAGAGCCCCGACTGGAATACTTACAGGTTTGAGTGCAGAAACTGCACTCAAACCGCGCAGCAGATCTGCACTGCAGATCTGCTGCGCGCTCTTGCACAGCCAGACTTAGAAAAATCATACGACTTCCATTCCTCGATGTCCTGACTTATATTGACATCTCTGATGGGATCGATTACTAGTTATATATTAAGCCGATGCATATGGGGATCATACTCAATTATAACAGTGCACACCCACTATCAACAATAACAAAAATGTACAGTAGGTCGTAATGCACTTAAACGCGCCATAACTCATAGCAACACACCGCACAGGGACAAACACTAGGTATAAATAAAATCAGAAATATATTACTAAGTAACATGATTTGCCACGAACACAAATGAATAAAATACTGAAACACGATATTCAACCACGCGATAAAATTAAAAGTAAACAATTGATACCTCTCACAGTGCAGTGCGTTAATGAACTAATCTTTTACACCAGGTTAAAGAAGCAATTCTCTATTCAGCGAAATAACAATGCTCAGTGGTGGTCAGCATACTGAGTGGTGGCCACCTCGGAACCCAAACTTAGAACTACTGTTGTACACAATGTATTTAGTTCGTGGTTGATTAATTTAATTGTACTGTAATTAACATTAGATTGTTTAGGCCATAGGCCAATCAGATAATGTTAGCCAATTGGGACCATGTCGCCATAGATAGGATTTCAGAAATATCCTCGCCTTTATTCCACTTGATAACATATCTGAGGGATTGTCATTGGTTGAAATATATCTAAAGTCTGCATCTGATAGAATGCTATGTATCTCGTCAACTCGACCACGGACATATAAGGATTAATGATGCCTTTAGATTTGACTCAATATAATGCGATTTGGCTGTCAGAGCAGAGGTAGTAAAGGTGTGACTCATCCATTAGCCATCACTAACTCGGATTGTTTAGATTGAGCTGCATAAACGACCGCACCATAAGAAAACATAAAAAGCATCACAAAACACATGTAAATTGGAAAATAAAACTAAAATACTGACTGAGTAACTGACTAAGTTAAGGGATTATTGGGGCAAGGTTTGTCAAATTGGCCCCAAATACGGCTATTATCCAATATCCAAACAGCTTTGAAATCAAAACTGATTGTCAAAGCTGAGTACAGACATGCCACAGCATCTTTATTTGAGGGCATAGGTGTTACAATTGTAGAGGGCTACAGGGTCTTGGGTTCGGTTTTGGGTGCCCAACCAGTTTGTCTAGATAATATTAAGCAGCAGGTTACTAAACTCTGTGACTTGGTTGGCGATTTAGCAAAAAATATCACAATCCGCACCACACCCATCCTACTGATGCATGGTCTGAGGAATACTGCCGAGGTTGAATTTTCTAGCGAGAACCACACCAAACTTCGTCCAACAGTTAGACAAATTCGAGGTGGTTGTCAGTACCAGGTTTATACTGGCTCTCACTGACAGGCATCCCCCTGCTAGGGCAGAAAGGGAACTACTTTCTATGTCAGTGAGGGGGGGGGGGGGGGGGGGGGGGGGTATGGCCATCACACAGCCATCAGACTTTAATGACTGTTACAAACATTCTCTCAAGTTATCACAGCCTCTGCAACTGCTAATACCCGGGGGTGATCCCCCCCCCCCCCCCCCGCCGGTCCCAGATTACCATTCTTAGTGAGCTAAAATCCAGTGCCGCTCAGAAGCTTCAGAACAAGTGTGCCCAACTGGACTCGCAACTGAGTGACGAGCTCAAATACCAACGTATGTTGACCAGAGAGAAGAGTGCATCAGTCTGGCTAAAAGCCCTTCCAATCCAAAAGCTTGGAATGTCCCTCCATAAAACTTAATTCCGGGACAGTCTTAGCTTAAGATATGGGTGGGAGCCAGACTACGTTCCATCAACCTGCACATGTGGTGCCACCTTCTCGGCAACTCATTCTCTTCACTGCCCAACAGGTGGCTTTGCCATAATGAAATAAGGGATTTTCTAGCCGAGGTTCTCAACGAAGTCGCCTCAGAAGTGGAAACGGAGCCCCATTTACAGCCACTAGACGGGGAACAGTTTAGACTGTGGTCAACCTCAGTCTCGCTCGACACGCGACTGGATGTTGCAGCTAGTGGAGTTTGGGGAGGGAGGTTCGAAAGACTTTATATAGATGTTAAGGTTTTCAACCATTTATGCCCTTCCAACCCACGTACAACCGAGGCAGCTTACCATAAGCATGAATCTGAGAAGAGGCGAAAGTATGAAGAAAGGATTAATATGTTGGAACAAGAATGAACAGAATCCTCTTTCTTGAACATTCTTGAACAGAATGGCACTGTTGCTTTGGCGAAGAGGAATTCCCCCTTACCCAGAAACAATAAATTTGTTGCGCACCTGATTAAGTTTTGACCTTTTGCGGTCTGCCAGCATGTGCATCCGAGGATCTAGGACCCAAAGGACGAGAGTAGCCCGATTGGCGGACATGGGAATCCGATCGGCAGTCTCCTCAGCCGGCCTGGAGTCAGGGTAGCTAGTGAGGATCTCGAGGCTCTGGAGAAGGATTACGAGGAAGTCGGAGTTGATAGTGGCGGAGTCGAAGATGAGGAAAGAGAGGAGGAATACTAGATGAAACCTTTACAAACTCTATTAAATCAGCCGTTATTTCTAGAACAAGTAGATTAGTGTTATATCTTAAATCTGTGTTGATATATTAGTATTATTGAAGTCATTATTCATTATCAAGTCATTAAGTCATTATTGTAGTCATTAGTATTATTAAATTTGTAGTACAATTGCAAAAAAATAAAAAATTTTCCTGAGTTTGTACAATGTACCATATAAGCACATGCGAGCTAACTACAGTATATGTAAAGCAGAACTGTGGCATCAGGTTGCTATGGGAACTTCACTACAAAATGATCATTTCCAAATCGCATAGATTGATTGAAGTTTGAAGTTAGGAATAGTTGTTTCATGCACGATAGATCCGGATCTTCATAATTTATACCAATGGCATCCAAACTTCAAATTCGATCAAACACAATCTCTAAATTCATTTCAGGGTTGGGTTCCCCTTATGGCCCAATGTATGAAGTTGAGTTGAAACTACATAGTGCACTTGAAGCACTGGTTATAGAATCAGTGATGGGTAGACAACCAGTTATAATATATCCACTAAGTTAGAAGGTGTAAATATAAACCATCATGTATTTTTTTCATTAATATAAATCAGCAGCAGACCTAGATCTGGAATATCACCCCTTCCTCATGTATCAGCCAAGGAGAAACCTTATATGTAGCTTAAGGGTTTCAATGAGTTCGTCATTACCAGGGGTGTGGAACTAGACGATCTGGAAGTCTGTCAACTATAAGTGCATTAACCAAAATTGTACTATATCATAGTAGACTTCTGCACCTGCCCTATTTATGCCATCAATAGACATTAAAACTTACCAAACACCTGCTCTACTGCCTCTCCTTCCTGAGTTCCCAATCTCACCGATCCTGTCAAGAAATCAGGTTGTAGTTTTTGTGCCCAAGCTTGCTTGCTTGCCTGGGATGCCCCAGAATGAACGAGCGCCACTAGCTGTTATGGCTCATCCATCCCGGCAATTGGTATCCGATCGCCCTATTGTCTCAATCAGAGGCACTTCTCCAAATTCATCCTCCTGCATTGGTTCCACTTGTGGTTTCTCCAGGCTTGGTATTATCAGCTTCATACTTCACCCAATTTCAATATGCATTGTTTAGGTTGTACTTAACACTCTATATTGCCCTCTCACATCGTGCCAATCTCACTTGGTAGCAAATATTAAATCCTCGGTTGTTACTTATCTAATACTGTCCTTTATTAGATTTGGTATTATCACTTACATTACTCGCCATTTCAACTTGAGGAAATATGCTCCGTGTTGCCATAATTCCATAGTTCCTGTTTCTTTACGAAGAAGGTGTGGTTTTCAACACCTCGAGATACTGTAGTACTGTAGGTCTACTGGATTGTCATCAGTCGGACAGTAATGCCAGTTCTCCAAATTCATCCTCGCTCTTATCTCTTTTTTTTAAACAGGTAGTGCGTATATTAAGGCAACTTAGCAGGCATGTATGATAAATATATGTATTTAAATGGTATTAATGTTGAATGTATGTATGCCTATATCCAGTTGATGGGTTACATATAAAATAATTGTTGAGTTACGAAACTGCACATTAGCATTGTACTTTGTAAACAAATTTTAAATAAGAAAAAGATAAATAAAATTGTGTTACTAGTATATCCCCACTCAGCTAAAGATATGATTTATAAAAATCAAATTTCGAAATTACAAATCCATTTCGTTACATCGGCCAAACAATGTTCTTGACCTCCACTCCCCACAGTTTCGAACCAATTCAGAATTTTAATAATTGTAGGATACAATTTTTTATTACAGGCTTATCACAAATTTACTGGGTTTCCGAAAAAAGAAAAAGTGTTTGAAAGTACTACTTTTCATTTTATGCCAAATCTACTGGTTGTTGAAAGAAATTTTCCAAGTACCTCTACAAGCTTAGGTTGCCTGGTAATAGGCAATCCGCGACCTTGTAGAAAAGCTGGGATGTTAATTGGTATTCTAGCTGTCTGTAACTCATCAACAAGCTTTTATCGATGAGTGGAAAATGTATTGCAGTTTAGAAAGAAATTCTGGGAATCTTCTATTTCACCGCACCCACTACAGGCTGCAGATACACTGAGGTGCCGACTCACCATATCTACACCATATCAGTCATACCCGTCATACTCCGACTAAACGCTTTCGACGAGAGCATCCAGGTAAAGCTGCTAGATGTGACGCGCTTTACAAGGAGCGCACACCACGTGAAATCCATACCTTCTACACCGACTGTATGGATCAATCAGGATCATCGGACGAGGACGAGGAGGAAGACAACACCTTTTACGTGCATGCGGGGGAGGAACAACCATCCATAACACTCCTCACACAGAACCAATTGAAAGGGTTTAGCGTGATTCCTATAAAGATTACCGGAACCCGAGGGAGCAAGTGTATATATGCTATCCTAGACTCTGCGTCATCACATAGTTACGTTGACAAACAAGTGGCCGATGTAGTTACGGACATGAGTAAAGGTAAGACTGCTCAGTACACTGTAAGCAGCATGCATGGTAAAAGAATGTTTCCTGTGACGAGAGTTAAATTAACCTTAGATACTCTTCTTTCCAAAGCGGAACACAGCAAGGAGGAACGCTCATTACTTCCGGTAAGAAATTTGACCTTTGCAGCAACAAAGGAGTTTAGTAACCTGCTCGGCCCTGTGCCAGAGCAATCACCGGAAGATTGTAAGTATTTCCGACACCTTGGAATACCGGAATTTCCTGTTAATTATTGCTCAATTGCGATGTTGATTGGGACAGACAAGTTTAACTAACATAAAGTATGGGAGACACGCCCATCTGTAATAACAGCGGGCAACCCCTACCTATGCATGTAGAACGCCCATAGGTTGGTATACTAGAGCACCAGTGCGTTCACTAGAGGTAAGTGACCTGGAGGAAGACGTATTGAGCGCATGTAGTTTATTGACTACTACGGTAGCAAATTCTCCTTCACACTCCTGTGGTCCAATTGTACAGACTGTACTACGACAGACTTGCGTCGCTACCACTGACGTAACAGATACTGATGTAACCGATCTGAACGAGACCACACGGACCTCTGACTTACAGCTACTTGCAGCGAAACAGGTTGTATTGATTACTGAAGACCAAAGGGTTGTTGCTGTGGATGACTTGATGAATGAGGGTTTTGGAAGGGTTGTGAGCCTACCGACAAATCCGAAGGTCATTGACCCCATTCACCAGGCTTCATCACCAGTCGCTGATCTTGGAAGGCTTGCGAGCCTACTGACAGATCAAAAGGTTGTCAAACCTCCTCATGCCGTTTCGATGCTGACTAGTGACACTGGAAGGCTTGCGAGCCTACCAGACACATTGACACTAGCCACCGCAGCGGACAACGATGTAGACGAGGACTATGGTGCAGTGCAAGCAGCGCTTGACTGACTGCTAACTGAGAGGACCATTAAGTGGTTGGAAGAGAACTCAGCAGAACCCGGTAGTTACGAGACTGCTATGTCAGAACAGGAGAAACGGTCATTAAAGATTATGAAAGATACCATTTGCCAAACCACGAATGGCCACTACGAAGTTGGCATGTTGTGGCGCCATGGACAACCTAAGCTCGTTAACAACTACCCGCTCACTTTGAGGCAACTCAAATCGATACGGCAGCGGTTGTTGCGTGACGAGACGGCCCATATGCAATACAACGCGCAACTTCAGACGTATCTCCAAAGGGGATATGCCATTGGGATGTTAAAATCCTGAGGTAACCACAGATCAAACATATTACCTGCCACATCATTTTGTTCGATACCCGGACAAACCTGGCAAGGTGCATGTAGTCAACGACTGCGCTGCGCTTTACCAAGGGATGTCTATGAACAGCAAATTGATGGAAGGGCCGAATATGAATAATTACCTCATGGGAGTCCTAATGCGCTTTAGACAACGCAAAGTGGCGTTCACCTGTGATGTAGAGGCCATGTTTCACCAGGTTAAATCTTTGGAGCGGGACAGGGACAGTTTAAAGTTTCTTTGGTACCCGGACGGAAATCTAGAACTTCCACCAGAAACTTACCAAATGCAGGTAAGAGTTTTCGGAGGAAGACCTGGAGGAAGACGTATTGAGCGCGTGTAGTTTATTGACTACTACGGTAGCAAATTCTCCTTCACACTCCTGTGGTCCAATTGTACAGACTGTACTACGACAGACTTGCGTCGCTACCACTGACGTAACAGATACTGATTTAACCGATCTGAACGAGACCACACGGACCTCTGACTTACAGCTACTTGCAGCGAAACAGGTTGTATTGATTACTGAAGACCAAAGGGTTGTTGCTGTGGATGACTTGATGAATGAGGGTTTTGGAAGGGTTGTGAGCCTACCGACAAATCCGAAGGTCATTGACCCCATTCACCAGGCTCCATCACCAGACTGGTAACAGTTTAAAGTTTCTTTGGTACCCGGACGGAAATCTAGAACTTCCACCAGAAACTTACCAAATGCAGGTAAGAGTTTTTGGGGCCCGAGACAGCCCTAACTGCACCATGTACGTCTTAAAGCAAACAGCTTTGGACAGACGAGACCGATTTGACCCAGAAGTAGTTCGGACAGTGGAATGAGATTTCTACGTGGATGACGGCATCAAGAGTTGTGACACTCTGGAGCGTGCTATGACCGTAGCGCACCAACTCCAAGATTGTCTTGCTGAGGGCGGATTTCACCTCAAGAAATTTGCTTCTAATAAACTGGAACTAGTGAACTCATTCGACCAAACTGATCGGAGTGGAGGTGACTTAGATCTAGACTTAGAACCTCTACCTATGACCAAGGTATTAGGACTTAGTTGGGACCCGAACACTGACAATTTTAGGGTGCGAGTAAGGTCCGACGACCAGATTAGACCTCTCATAAAGAGGACTTGTTTATCGACCATGAGTCGACTGTATGACCTACTGTGTTTCATTAGTCCAGTGATCCTACACGCTAGGATCATACTCCGCTCCGCAGCATCTGGCAAGCCGGACTGGAATGGGATGATCCCATCCCAGAAAAGCTAGCTCAGAAATGGAGGGACTGGGAAGCCCAACTGACGTTCTTACAAAACTATACCATCCCAAGGGTATACTTTCCTTTACAGACTACCTTTCCTGCCGACTTGGAGCTTCACAGCTTCAGCGACGCTAGTAAGGATGGACTGGGGGTTACGACAAGTGACTTCGGACAACAACGAAGTGTCTCTCGTTACTTCAAGGGCTAAGACCATGTCATTGAAGTATATGAATGTACCTCGTGGAGAGCTACAAGCCGGGACGATATCCACCGATATTGTCAGTCTAGTTCAACGCGAGCTGGAGGCTAACCTGAAGGTCACATATTGGACTGATGCGACGTTAGTACTTTGGTACATAAATAACGAAACATTCAAGTTCAAGACTTTCGTAGCCAACAGACGGGCTGAAATACTGGACAGGTCGCTCAAACAAGATTGGCGTCACTGTCCAGGGAAACTGAACCCAGCTGACATCGTGTCACAGGGGGTGTTACCTATTGACTTTTGTAAACCGGACAATAAATCCTTTTGGTTTAGAGGACCTGACTTCCTACAACAACCATCGGATGAATGGCCATCGTTATTTGATGCGACAACTAACACCATACCGGAGGGTGCCGAGATAAAAATCGACACTGTTGCCAAGTCGAAAGCGAAAGCCAAAGCCAATGTGAAGAGGAAACAAGGATGGACAAAATCTGATGACCTGGACATTAGACCTGACATTACGCCAGACATCTCACCAGACACTCGACCAGACATTACTACGAATCTTTCGCCGGAAGTTCCGTGGGAGATTTAACCAGACGTTTCGCAGGATTGTTCACCAGATGTCTCGCCAGATTGCTTAATGGAGCTCTCGAAAGATTGTCTACTGGGCGTCTCACCAGACTTTCCACCAGACATCTTGAGAGACTGTCCACTAGACATTAGACCAGACATTCTGACAGAAGCTACGCCAGACTTTCTTTGGGACAGACGACAGAACATTTTGCTGGAAGTTCTGCGATATTTTTCACCAGACGTCTCACCAGACTATTTGCTGGATGCCTCACCAGACTGTCTACTAGACTTTCCACTAGACGAACCACCGGAAAGTAATGACGTATGCTATAAAGCAGCAATGAATCCATTTGAGCGGACTAGTACACACCCATTAGGGACTAACAACTTATCTGTTTTGACTTCCTTGAACCATGACGACAGTGTGGCAACAGCGGTCACACTCTGCTCAAGGAAAATACTGGACTTACAGCCTACGGCTAAATGTGTAACTAAGGTTAGGAGGCTTACAAGCCCACAGGAACATACTGATACCGTAGAGTTGAAACCGTTACTGCCAGTCAATTCACTGAGTGCAGATGGTAAAGGTAAGACTGTGGAGATTGAAATACTTAAGGACACAGACAAACCTATTGTACAAAGGGAGACACTCACCGGAAGACCTGTGGGCCTACCAAGTCCGAACAAGTATCCACACTTTGACTATACCTTACCTGATGACGTCACCAACACTTACGTTGACAGGATAGTTAACCTAATAATCATGGACTGACGCGGGCCGCAAGTTAGCATGGCTCAAACGTTTGAGACAATATGCCAGAGGCAAACGCGACTTTCCTAGAAGACTTACCTTAGATGAAGTTGATAGTTGTTAAGTTGATATTATTAAACATTATCAATTGCGATATCTATCACACTTGCGCTCGAGGTTTGTACTGATTAGGCCTAGCAAGGCATTGAGTTCAGTGATATGTAACTGTATTATTTGTAAGAAGGTGCATGCGAGGATAGGACACCAAGAGATGAGTGAACTACCATTAGCAAGGTTACAGGCCTTTAGACCCCCTTTCACTGAGACAGGGATAGACTGTTTTGGACCCATAATCACAAAACGCGGAAGGGTATAGGTAAAACGCTGGGAATTAATCTTCACTTGCATGGCCAGCAGAGCTGTCCATATTGAATGTATGACAGATTTAACCACCAACTCCTTTATCCTAGCCTTACGGCGATTTATTGCTAGACGTGGATTGGTCAAATACATTTATTGCGACCAAGGGACTAACTTTGTAGGTGCACGGAATGAAATCACTAGAGCCTTAAAGAAATTGGACCAAAACCAGATTTCCGATGAACTACGTCCTCACAATTTTGTCTGCAGCTTTAACACTTCTGACAGTCCATGGAGAGGTGGCATTTGGGAAAGATTGATTGGGTCAATCAAGATGGCTATGGCGAAAGTAACGTATCTTAACAGACGACCAACTGGCGACGTTGTTAATAGAAATCGAAGCGGTTTTGAACACTAGACCTATTGCTTTGATCCCAGACAACAACCTTGACACCAGCACACCTGCTTATGCAGGCGCCGACGACATTCTTGCCCACTTTGGTACCTGTCAATAGTGCAGAAGTACTATTTGCCCTCTAATTCGGCCAGAACCTCTTGGTATCTTAATACCCGATGTTTAAGACATGGTGACCACGTTTTATTGGCTGAAACCAATCTGAAAAGACGGTTTTGGCTGACTGGAGTCATTTTGACCATACACCCGACATCTGGCGTAGTAAGGATAGTAACTGTATGGACTATTGACGGTCATACCGTAGATAGGCCTGTACAACGTCTCGTGTTCCTTGAGGAGACTAGAAAAGAGACGGGAGACTACAAATCTCCACCCAATCTCAGTAAATAGAGATGTGGGACCCTTGATGGTCGCCTCATAACCTTACTGTATTTAGTATTAGTATTACTGTACTTTGTATTCCTCTTCACTGTAGATAAAGACAGCGTTGGAATTCCATTGTCTTTATATGTGAACATGGAGGGTGTAAAGCCATAGTTGTGGCTGGCTTTCGATTAAATTGTTAGAAAATTGAAAGATCGTTATATGTGGAATACAAAATGTCAGTTTATTGTTACGTTACATTTAATGTGTTACATTTTAATGCTTTCGAAATTCCCTGGCAGTTATTATTGAAAGTACATAAATATGGATGATAAATGAATACTAATATAATACAAAGGGTAAGCGCAGGGCAATACACTAATCATAACGGAATACTGATTGGTATTAATAAAGTCACAGGAAATCTGAGTATCAATCAGCTGATTAAATATGGTGATAACGAGAGGTTTCCCTACAGTAAATCTATTACATTACCAATTTACAACAAACGAATCAGTGACTCGGCTCCCAGCTGAGAACTCCTAATTGTAATATTTGGATTTCAGTGGAGGCAATATCGCCAGCTGATATGTGTTACAACATCGCCGGCCCTAACTCTCTATGGAGAGTTACTTTCAGTTTAAATAAGTAATTACAGTAGAAAAAGTAACCGATCTCTAAATCTCTAAGATTCTCCAGTTACCCTGAGTTGGGCTACTGGAAATAGTTTACTTGACTACAACATCGGACACTTCTCGCGACTCCTCCAATAGACACATTTTTACCGCGGGCCTAGTGTACTCTTTACCCTTAATACACACACGCACAGAACGGACAACCCCATCACGGCCCGGAAAGGTCTCCACGACAAGACCTAGAGGCCAACAACCTCGAGGTGTACGATCAAGAATAACAAGAACAATGTCACCCTTCTGAAGATTGCGAGAGGAGCGAAGCCACTTTCGGTTCTCGATGAGGGAAGGAGCATATTCTCTCATCCACCTGGACCAAAACTAACCAACAATAGCTTGAGTAGCACGCCAGCGACTCTTACAAGAAATATCAGAGTCATCAACTAGAACTGGAGGTAAGTTGGGATTCGCACGTCCTAATAGAATATGATTGGGAGTCAATGGTTCTGGCTCATTAGGGTCAACACTAACATGAGTCAATGGGCGACTGTTCAAGAGATTTTCAACTTCAACAATTACTGTCTCAAGCAACTCAGAGCTAACACATTGACCACGGAGTACTGCCTTCAACGCCTTCTTGGCAGACTGAACCAGTCGTTCCCAGACTCCCCCAAAATGAGGTGCACTTGGAGGGGAAAACTCCCACCGAATACCCTTCAAAGCTAACTCACTAGCAATCTTGGACTGATTAAGCTCGACAATACATTCTTTGAGTTCCGCATCACCAGCAACAAAATTTCCACCATTGTCGCTATAGACTACAGCTGGAGCACTACGTCTGCTAGTCAGACGCCTAAAAGCCAATAGAAACGAGTCTGTGTCTAAAGAATGTGCAACCTCTAAATGAACTGCTCGAGTGACAAGGCATGTAGCTATAAACCCATACCGTTTTTCAGTCTTACGAAAACGTCGAACATAGAGGGGACCAAAATAGTCAAGGCCAATATTCAAAAAAGGAAAAGTAGCTGGGGATAAACGGGAACGTGGTAGAGCAGCCATAATGGGTGGACTAGGCTTAGCTGTACGACGCTTACAGTAAAAACAACGAGTTAAGAACTTACGGACTAGTAAACGACCACGGGGAGACCAGTAACTTTGCCTAAACTCACTAAGGGTATAATCTTCACCCTCATGGCAAACTGACTCATGTAGATCACGTAAGATAAGTTGAGTAAAATATGAATCGTGTGGCAATATAATTGGATGTCGAGACACATATTCCAAGTCTGATGATCCAATACGACCACCAACACGAATTACACCAAACTCATCCAAAAATGGTGTGAGGGAAAGCAAGGAGCTATCCTTTTCTACTTGCTTTTCTATCGTGAGATCTGCCAACTCATTAGAGTACTCAAACCTCTGAACAGACTGAACTAGACATGTAAAGCTATCGGCTAATTCAGTGACAGATAAGGGACCAAACCTACGACAATGCTTATTTCTACAATTAAATATAAATCGACGAACCCATGCGTAGGTTGGCTGTAAAGAAGGAAAATACTTTGATTGTTTTATATTCGAAAATCTAAGCATATAATTAGTAAGCCAGTCAGAATCCATGGAGACAACCATGATGGATTTAACTTCGACATCACATGGATCAGGTGTGAAATCATTAGTAGGAAAGGTGGGCCACTCAGTTTCAGGATATTTTAAAAATAGTGGACCACAAAACCAAGGATGTTCCTGAGTTAGACTAAGAGCTGCTAACCCACGACTGCAATGATCAGCTGGATTGTGAGCAGTTGGAACATAGTGCCATTGGGACCGCTGTGTCATATCCAATATCTCACCAACACGATGAGCAACGAAGGGTAGAAATCGACAATTCTCAGAGAATAACCAACAGAGACAGGTAGTAGAATCTGTCCAATAACATATTCGATCAATTTCTATCTTAAGCTCGGTAAGAATGAGATGAGACAAACGAACACCCATAATAGCACCCTGGAGTTCTAACCTGGGAACAGACAATTGTTTGACTGGGGCCACACGCGCCTTAGACATTACAAAGGATACATATAGTGATTCAGACTCATACTCCGACCGGAGATAACCAACCGCACCAAATCCAGATTCTGATGCATCACTAAATATATGAAGGTGGGTTGTTGAACATGCAACACCCTTCATAAACAGACAACGGGGTACACGAATTTGATCAATATTATTTGATAGATCATTCACATATGCTTTCCAACGTTCGATAATTCCTTCAGATAATGGAACATCCCATTTATCGGTTTCTCTCCAAGCATCCTGTACCAATACCTTAGCAGGAAGCACCAATGGTGTTATTAACCCTAAAGGATCAAACAATGAACAAACTTGACGTAATATACTACGCTTTGTAAGAGGTAAAGAATCAATAGTAATCTTACTAGAGAAGATGAAAGAATCGCATGAACGATCCCATGAGACTCCTAGAGCACGCTCAATAGGTAGCTCATCAAGATCCAGATCAAGGGATGGATCTGCAAGATCTTGTCGTGGAATTGTATCAAGTACTTCACGAGATGAAGAGGACCATTGACCAAGATGGAATCCTCCACGAGATAAGAGTTTAGTCATGTTTCTAACTAACTGAATAGCTTCAGAAACCTCATCTGCAGAGTCCAAATAATTATCAGCATAGAAACTATATGGCACTCTTTCCGATTCTACAGGGAATTCAGTAGAATTGTCTTCAGATGTCCGAAGCAGGGCATAAAAGCAAATACAGGATGAATCAATACCACCAAATATTTGACGAACCATCTTATATACTGTCGGTGGATCTGACAGCCTCAGGGCTTGCCTCTCCACAAGAAACGAAGACAGTCCTGATCCTTACTAGGAACCGAAACCTGGTGATACATAGCTGTGATATCACCTGAAATAGCTATTGATTTCTTACGAAATCTCAACAAGACTCCTATCAGGCTTGAGAGAAAAACTGGGCCACGTAGCAAACAATCATTTAACGAGACACCATTAAAACGTGCAGATGCATCAAAGACAGGTCTAACCTTACCTGGCTTATTAGGGTTAAGTACAGGATGGTGTGGAAGGTACCAAGTACGTCCTGGGGGACCTCGTAACTCATCAGTCGGAACCCTTACCGCGAAACCCTTCTCAATATATCCTGACAAGATATCATTGTAACGTGTCTGCAATACTTCATCTTTAGAAAGTCGCCTTTCAGTAGACTGAAGTCGTCGAATGGCAGCTGGGTAATTGTCAGGTAGCTTTACAGAATTGGAACGCCATAGAAAACCTACTTCATATCTATTGCCAATATTAACCAAACTGGCTTTCAACATATCTAGTGCTAATTCGTCCTTAGCTGATATGGGATATTTAATGTTTGGTTGAACACCGAACGATTCTGTCTGCCAAAAAGACTTCACCAAATTATGTAAATCGTCACTCAAATGTTTAACTGTACTAAGTCTGTTGGATGCGCTGTTCATCCGGGTGAGTACGATATCCCTACGTTCAGTGTCCGATAGCGGATACAAGGGCACTGTGGAAGTACAGGACCAACCAAAATTAGTGAGGACAGCAGAAGGAGATCCTGGGGGGCCCGACCTATAGTCCAATTGACGAATGATGTGAAAAACATCAGCTCCTAACAAGATTCCTACCTTGGAAGAATCTACACAAGGAAGATCAATGTCACGAAGATGGGACCAATGACCTTTAAGCTTTGGCCAATCAAAGCACTGTCGAGAAATGTTGATCTTTGGTAGAACCCACATTTCTGGAATACAAAATGTATTATCACTGTTGCTTGGCAACACCTGAACTGAACTCAATAACGAATTAATCGTTTTACCTTTATCATTAATTGTACCGAGACAAAGAGAGATTGGTTTACCCTTTAAATCAAGCTCATTAGCTAACTTATGATCTACAGCCGAAATCTGGCTGCCATTATCCAATAGACCAAATGTTTCTACCATTTTATTACCGTACTGTACACGTAAAGGTACTATTTGTAAAGCTACGGTACATGCTGCACTATTAGAACAAATAGTACCAACACGTTTAGCATTGTTACTATTATTAAATTTACTTTGATATGAATTGTACCTGTATATTCGAGGTACACCATGTAATAGTGTATCATGTCGTTTATTACAGTCTGTAACATTACAGGGATTCTTAACGGCACAATCAGCAGCCTGGTGACCAACTCCAAGGCACACAAAACATGCTGCTTTTTTGCGTATTACTTCTGAACGTTCAGTGACATCCATGCTCTTGAACCTTATACAGCTACCTACTGTATGGGACAGATCGCAGCAAATACACTTACCGTCGTCAGTACTAGATGACGAGACAAACCCTCCCCCCGTTGCAAGAACTGTGGGGGTAAATACAGTAGGTGTCGTACTTCTACCTGAACTAATTTTAGATTTCGGTGTAACATTGTCCCGCTGATTACTAGCCTGTCTAGTTGAATTCCTAACTGTAGCACTGGTCCTAAAACTAGGCTGAATAGCTCTATTACAAGTCACTTTATATGCTATCCAATTATCAAAATCCTTTAACAAAGGAAGTTGAGGATATAAACCAACAACTCTCTTACTCCACTCATGTCGAAATGCCTCAGGCAATTTTTCTACTAGGGAATTCAAATTATTAGATGAGTAAAGATCGCTATGATATCCACACTTTTCTAATGCGGATACAGATCCATGTAATTTCAAAGAAAATGTCCGTAAAGAAGAAAAATTACCCAAAATAACTGGAGGAACAGAAAATAACTGATCCATATATGTTGAGGCCACATGATGCCTATTACCATACATCCTGCGGAGATCTTGTAAAGTTTCCCAGTACAATGCAGGTTCATCAATTGTGGCAGCTAAACTGTCGCGAATTTCTTCTGTCAATAATTTCCTTAAAATTGATAATCTAACCGGATCGTTAGGAATCCTATCATGAACTAACGCACGAAAAGAAGCTATGAAACCTGGCCATTTTGAAGCAGTGCCATCAAATTGGTCAATAGGTACATTGAATAACGCATGTAGATCTAATGAAGCCGAATTACTATTAAATAAAGCGCTATCCGTGTAAACTGGGAATTCTACCCATTCATCATGTAAGCCATTATCAGAATGACTTTGACCTGGTCGAAAAAAATTACTTTCACTTTCACTATAAGGAGATTGATTACCCTTAATGTATGAACCGTGTGCCGGCCCGTTCAGATTCCCAACTGGGCCTGTATGGGGTGGCCTCACATACGCGTCATCACATATTGGATTACCCACTCGCACACCACCATACCCACTTTGAAAATGGTGTCTCATACCTGGGGAGAGGGCAAACTGAGGGGTACGTGGGTTGTAATGAAAAGATGCCACAGGGCGAGGCCTAAATTCTGTGCAACTTACATTATATGGATAATTATTTCGGTTTTCAAAATTTTGAGAAGCCTGAGAGATCGGCATACTTAGGTTACTGTCATTATTAAACCCAATACTAGAAATACCTGTGCTGATTGGTCTGGGTGCCGAATTACTGTTGGTAATATTTAGCACTGAATTTACCGGTAAAAATACACTTGAAAAATCATTAACATTGCTACTATGAGAAATGCCAAGGGAACTCGAAAAATTAGCATTAATATCATATACTGGATATACTGGTACCGGTACCGGTACTGATACCTGTACTGGTACTGAAACTAATTTATCAGTAGTAGTAGGCCTATTAACAATTGTACACGCACCGGTAATGACAGATTTAATGGAATTATAATTCGAGTTAATATTGCAAACTTTAGAACTTATGGCTACTGTTGCAGCTGTAGAGGAAGTCGAAAGAATACCGATACCGAGGGAGACAGGAGAAGGAATGGTCGGGGCGATGATTGGATCCGACGGGTGGCCATAGCCAGCCCGTTCGATTTCGGCTTCAGGCTCACCTCGGAAATCGCATAGACGTACGTTGAGCTCGTCTACCCCAGCCTCAATATCATCCTCAATGACAGAGAGCTGAAGCAACTCAACGCCGTTTTGGAGACGTCTGAGTTCTTTAGTATCGGTGAGACGTTGTTCTTCTGCGCGGATGTCACTATCGCGCTGAAACTGCTGGAGTTTCAGTTGAGATTCGCGCAGTTGGCGTTTAATGGCGGCTTGAGGCCCGGAAGACGCTACGGATTGGCTAGCGCGCTCCGAACATTTACTGGACCCTTTCGATGAAGAATCACCCTTGCGAGAATCGAGATAACCTTGAACGCATTCGTTACATTGACGGTAACTATCACGCACTTCCTGTAGCCACTTCGCAGCTGTAGCCCTGGATGCGGGGTCTCCGTCGAGGTATTGTAGAACATGAGTGTGCGCCCGAATACACTCATCGAACACCTCCGTGAGATCAGCGCGGTAATGTCTAGCGGAAGTACGACTACCACTGGACTCGACAATCGCATTGAGTTTATTCACTATTATAGTGAATCTTCTCTTCGTTTGAGTTCGAGTTTTCTTCGCATTCTTTAAGTAAATTGGCTGAAGTTTAGCAATATTTTCGGCTGCATTCCTTTCTGTTTCCTCGATATCGCCGTCTGTCGCGAGAACAAACGCTTCTCCGTCGTGGGTACTACAGTGGCTGCCGACAACGAGATCTCCAGTCGTTTTTTGGGTATCACCCCTCTGTCCGGAATCTCTTCCTCGGGAATCCATGAGTTCTCCGCCCTTAGAATTCGACAAACCATCCACAGGAACATAGGGACCGGCAACCACATTGGGAACCGGATCGCCCAACACGATGTCATCCTTATTTTGCGCAGACATTTTGATGTGTTTGGTAAACGAGTCGACGAGGAGCGAACGAGAAACTATTGGATTCGGAGAAGAAAGAAACTTAACTCATCAGAAGGGTTCCCGGCATCGGAACCAAATGTAAAGCCATAGTTGTGGCTGGCTTTCGATTAAATTGTTAGAAAATTGAAAGATCGTTATATGTGGAATACAAAATGTCAGTTTATTGTTACGTTACATTTAATGTGTTACATTTTAATGCTTTCGAAATTCCCTGGCAGTTATTATTGAAAGTACATAAATATGGATGATAAATGAATACTAATATAATACAAAGGGTAAGCGCAGGGCAATACACTAATCATAACGGAATACTGATTGGTATTAATAAAGTCACAGGAAATCTGAGTATCAATCAGCTGATTAAATATGGTGATAACGAGAGGTTTCCCTACAGTAAATCTATTACATTACCAATTTACAACAAACCAATCAGTGACTCGGCTCCCAGCTGAGAACTCCTAATTGTAATATTTGGATTTCAGTGGAGGCAATATCGCCAGCTGATATGTGTTACAACAGAGGGTAGTACCCTTATGTATCACATAGGAGCGAGATTGTGTGTACAGTAGGAATGGAATATCACTTGGAACCCGCAAGTGAGTCAATTTTTCAAAAATTATTAGACAAATCCATTTAGTTGGATTTAAATTTAAGAAAAACGATTCTACAGTGGACGAATTCTAGGATACAGTTGGATAGAATCAAAAATTGGGGAGGGACAAGAGCGGATGGAAGGCTTGCGAGCCTACCGATATATTTTTGAAAAAGAAAATCGGCCTTGTTCCGCACAGTCGTGTCTATTATTATATTTTAGACTGAATTAATTCTCGACTGCTTTATTTTCTTGGGAAGTAGTTTGGGATTAAAAGGTAAGTATTTTAGACTCGCGGCTAGTTTACCCGGAATTCGTTTTTTATCGGCACATTTTTTTCGGATTAGGAGCCAGTCCGAAATCACGCGAAACCGAAATCTTAGGCAAATGGGTAGGGGTTTTAGAGCAAAGTTGAGCCAAAAGCCGACAAAACTCTTAAGTCTCCTAAATCCGACGTATTTTTGACTTAATTTGTAGTAATGTAATATGCCTATTCCTAATAGTAGATATTAGTTCATTGATGACTCTATTGGCACAGTGGTCAGATGGGTTAAGGCGTTGGTTGCATTATAGGTAGGTTACGGGTTCGAATCCCAGTCGGGAATTTCCATTTTTGGGCTATTAATTTTCGATTTGATTAAACTAGATAGGCCAATGAGGTGCGTACAACATGTGGAATGATGAGTTGGGACAATCATAGGGCATCAAACATCTTATTGCTCCAATGTGAGGCCATGGAATGTCCTGGAATGTTCTAGTGGATTCTATGTCCCAGATTTGCTATATAAGGGCGGTTTAGCCTTCGGTTATCACTATACAATTTACTTGCTTACTTATCTTGCACAACATTTGTAATTATTGTAAAGTTAAGTGATAAGTTTTGTAAATTACGTAAATATACTGTAAACTCTTGAACATGTATATTTTACTAAGTCCACCTTTGGGACAGCCGAACATTTGTGAAATGGCTGCCTAAATCGTTAGGCCGTCAGCAACGCAGGGAAAGATGTCCACGACACACTAACGCCCACTTTAGATTCGCCCGCACGCCCATTCGAAAATGCCCTTTTGCCATACAGCGCCCACTTCAGAGGAAGGTAAGACTTTGTTTGACGCCGTTGCCCACAGTAAGACCTATAGATCAGTGTAAGCGTGACGCCGTCCTGGGACGCCATAAAATGTAGGATCAAATATTTCCGATTTAGACAGAACAAGTACCAAATCCCTGGATTAACCTGTATTCCCTACAGGTGTGAGCCATTGCTGTTCGTTAGTACGCGCAAGTACACTTTAGGTGCGGATAGCACACGCTTTATAATTTAGTGATTTGCAGTACTGACAGTTCTGTACCGATTCACTTTGTAGTTTATACCTGTCTGAGCCCGAAATATTTGATCAGGCAAGGAGCAGTTTCTGCTACCGGCACATGCTTGGCCTAGGGAGGTTACTAACATCCTACTGCGCCTTGCCACGTACTGATAGATATTTACTGCTAACCATCGCAGTAACAAAGTTCTAGAATCAAATTAGTATACCAGATCAGCTAACGTACGGTAGCAATTAAGACCTATTCTCTTATCATACAACCAGAATCTGGTATTAGTGCCGATCACGGGTTTAGTTACTAACACCGTAATTGCCCGGTTGAGTTGTGGATAAGGAGGAGAGAGCTTTGACGTCAGTTTGTAAGTATTGAACCTACAGAGCGCGACTAGCTTATTTTAGTAGCTAGCGCCCAGTATTGTTTTTGCTCAAAATCACTACAACCTAGTACGACGGAGATTCACCAAAATTGTTTTATTTGTAACACACACACACACACACCTACACACAGGAAATATTCCGTCGCACACACAGAAGAAATCACCATTTAAAATATATTAAATATATATTTAAATATATATATTTAAATAATATATTTAAAATAAATATATATAACATTTTTTCATGATTCCATTATTGGATTTTGTGTTTGATTTTAATATTTTGCGACCGCAGAAATCATACAGTATAAAGTCCTAACTCCAGACATTTTATTGTTAATAAAAAAAGCATTGCCTTACTTTATGTTGTCTGATTTACAAAACATTGGAAAGTGTGTTTGTGATAAATATTTTGCGATGGCAGAAATTATAAAGTGCTAACTCGACGACATTGTTACGTCTCATAAAAAGCAATCAATTAGTTCATCATGACTGCCATCATTTTCATACTAGGTTAGCACTACATTATACTCAATTTACTTTTAAAATATTTTACTACTAACATTTACACAGCGCAGTTAGCACTATATTAACTTTACTATCAAAATGTTATACTGCTAACATTTACACACAAAGTTAGCTCTACAGAGGATTCAGCCAATATAGTGATGCACACATGAGACGCTAGGGGGCGCATCGCAATATACACATACACATGTCCGAGTTTGCAAAAACTTTAAAGTGCTAACAGCCAAACTGAAAGCAAATTTGGACCAATCATGGCTTTAGAATTCATTTGGCAGGTTTGGTTAGTACTTTAAATTAGCACTTTAAAAAAGTTAGCACTTTAGCCTAAAAAGCTGCTGTGTAGTTAGACCTTTAGGGGTTCTACAAACACCCACACACACACCTACACACACACACACACACACCCTAAAACATATATACCCCCTTTCGAGACCTACTAGCTATTGATTACTTTTAAGTTACTTTTCAGTAGGATCTATTCTGTAGTTTTACCATTCGTAGTTTGTAATTTTAGGAGATATTTAGTATTTAGATTTACGGCAAAGGAGCATATTACCTTTTGACTGTCTTTTATGTCGGCAGTATTGTTACGCTAGTCTGTTAATCCACTAGCTCATATATAAACCATATAAATCACACCGCGGCAAGTTTACGGTATTTAGGTCTGTTAACGATAGTTAGGATTCGCTGCGATATTGTTTTCCCGTGAGTTTGGTCTGTTATTGTAGACTGTACATCTGCCTCACCGGTGAGAGGCCGGGTATCCTGTTTTGTCTAGTTCGCACGGGCATTTGATTCACCCACGTATTAGAATAGACACCAGGCTCCGTTCCTCGCCAGTAGTAGTTTGCATACTTAGTATCTGTTTATTGAGACACCCTGGACTGGGATTTATTGTCAGATACTGTACGAGCCCGTATACACTACTAGATCTTACAGTAAGGTACATCGTTACTAGGATCCGGTAGGCGGTATACTACTGGACTTTTCATGGTCAGCAACTAGCAACTTAATTTGAATTTTGAGACATTGACTTTTAGTCTCCGTTATATGAGGCATCTTTTACAGCAACAAACTTCGCGTTTACATAGAGCAACTTGATCGGCAACCTGACCTGCTCACCAAGTTGCTGATAGAGTTGCTCAAAATGTTGCCACGTACTGTAGAAAAAACAGTATTTAATTATTCATCATGACGTACTGTAAGTTTACTTTACTTTAACTTTAACGTAGCTGTAACCCTGTAGCTAGACTTTGTTCTTACTGTAGAGTACCACATATCATGGCTAATTTTTATACTTATAGTTCCGCTTGCTTGAATCTAAATTTTGTTCTTAAAGTTCTGCATTTGGCTACATTTTGTTCAATTTGTATTGATACATGATTCTAACTATACTGTCCTCCTAAGGCAAAACCATGTAACTCAAAAAATCGAGTTTTGAGAAAAATCAACCTAAAGTTATCGAATCTGCACGAAAACATGTGAATGTCTGTGTGAACATTTTCAAAACTAAAGTTCAGTCAAATAGTTTATTTAAATACCTAGAAAGTCTTAGAGCTCCAAACTTAAGCTAGCTATTTAAACAATTTATTTTATTTTGATTTTCGAGTTACATGGATTTACCTTACAAATTCTAACCAGTAATTATATTACATCATGTAAATTATATAAATTTCAACAGCTGTTCCTAAGCCCAAAAAAACAATGTAACTCGCATGAGATACATGGTGTGCGCTTACATGGAGTGTCATTATCACATTAGGGTTACATGGTTCTGCCTTGGCATGCCTTAACAAATTCATATAATGTAGTTACTGTACATTCTACCCCCTTTTTAAACCCTTTAGAGTTTAGATGCACTCTATTAAGTTCTACAGTACCACCAGATAGAGCTCGCCGTAAGCTTTAAAATGATACCAATATCTCATTTTCGTCAAAATTAAAGTTACATGGGTCTGCCTTAGGACGGCAGTATACAGTCCCGTACTTATTTTAGAAGCAATTAATACCAAATTATCAAAAACTTACGGAGCCTTTAGAATTTTGAATTAAAAAATTTCCAACATGTGCGCAAGTGTGTTAGCTATATTGTATGTGTTTATTTGTTATTATTGCGTCCACAGGTAATACTAACACCTGCCCATGTGCTATTTAACATGTTAGATAGCACGTACTAACTAATAACAAATGCGCACATGTATTACGTGCGCACTACGCACTAAATAATTAAGGACGCACGATAGGCCTTGGCTATTATTTGATATATTTTGCGTGTTTTTTGTAGAAATTCGGACTTATGGTGTTTTGCCAAATTGAGGATACCTTGTTTTCTAGGCAATATCCCGCAACTATCATATAGTTACGGGATAATACCAGAAAACGGTGATCCCCCTTATTTTGGCAAAACACCATAAGTCAGAATTTTTACAAAAAAACCGCAATATATTTCAAAGGTGATTCTAAATCAAATTGAAAGTTTAGTTATATGAATTCTATATATATTTAGTTGTCAAAAAACACAATAACAAGTAAACTGAGGCAATCTTAAAAATCAACAGTTTTTATCGATTATCTCATAACTAGAAAAATCTACTTAGGGGGTCCTGCCTTGAAGGTGACGAGTAGTTGCACATTCCCACCCACCTTCGCACATTCCCAAGTTTCTGTATCCTCTCCTCATCCATCCAACTTCCCACCCATACAGGTTCACATACACGCATCAGAAAAATCACTATTAAACTCAAAACAATTAACTCTTGACCGACCAAATCTCAATTATCTGATTTATAGAATGCGATGTACAGTAGTTTATAATAATTATATTTATCTATGAGTCCTACTGAATAAAGGTAGTAATTATTTTAAAATTATTTATTTAAGGTTCATGTTGTAAACAGCGTTTCATCAGCTTTGCTGAATGGCCTAAGATGGAATGGTGAACCTTTGTGCGGAACTGTTCCAAATGGAAATTGGCTAACTCAAATTAACTGCAACGGAAAGAGAGGAAGATATGTTGTTATCTTCAGCGACAATGGTCAAGAAATGAACATCTGTGAAGTGAGGGTTTACGCGCACTATTCAAATTAATTTTATGAAGTGGGGGTTTACGCGCACTATTCCAATTAATTTTATGAAGTGAGGGTTTATGCGCACTATTCAAATTAACTTTATGAAGTAATGATGGTTTAGGTGCACTTTTCCAATTAATTTTATGAAGTAATGATGGTTTACGCACACTTTTCCAATTAATTTTATAAAGTGAGGCTTTACGCGCACTATTCCAATTAACTTTATGAAGTAATGATGGTTTAAGCGCAGTTTCCAATTAATTTTAACTAAAATAAACAAAATTTAGAATAAGTAATCCTGTTTATTTGGTGATACTGTACTGTATAATATTTATTTATATATTATGTAAAAAGTAATAACAATACACACAAACAGTGTATATAATGTCCCGGTAGGTATTGTACATCAAAACACATAGGATTACCTCTAAATCATTGCAGATTAATTGCAAAGAGGTCCTATATTTTACTTACCTGGTTATTTAGGTAACGGAAAAGCAACAAGCTGACAGTAAATATCTCTAAAACAAAGGTAGTAAAATTTACTGTAGACGTGGTGGTTGTTTTCACGCTCTACTGTAAGTGTCTGTTAACTCTTTTACTGTAACTATAGTATTGTACCTCGGCTTTGTACAGTACTTTAGACAAAGAATGGTTCTTCGGGTCATTATGGTCACCTCCGCAATAGTCCGACTCCGACTTGAAAACGACTTGCAGCTAAACATAACCTTTCCATAACCTCGATGGACTCTGCAACTTTTCTGGTTGGCAGTTGTTAACCCTGCTTCATGCTATAGAAGCCCAATATTTGCCTCGACAGAAAATATCCTGCGCTGGGCCACATTTACCACACCAGGACTTTCTTCTGGTAACTGTGGTGTTGTGTAAATAAAGTCGCCTCTTTATTAGCAATAATCCAGGCGATTGATTCCCCAGCGAGATGGCGAGCTTAACCTTTATGAGATTGTTCCTTATGACCGGTATTTGGCGTTTCACCGCGGTACTCTTACAATCAGCTCTGAAATATGCTGGAGACAATCCGACTCATACGTATGTTGGTTTTGTGTAGAAACGGTAGTTCTAAAGACCACGCAATGCATAAATTAATACCTACTGTATGTATTATTTTTAGTACGTACTTCTCCCTCAATGTCGAATAAAAGCGTCGCATATTATCATTACCTGCAGTATAATTAATTACAATATTAGAAAACTGCGCTCTACTAACCTAAAACGTAATTAATCTGCCCTAAGTGTGGCTTAGGGTGTTTCAACAAAACACTTATTTTCATTGCTCAAGTGAATTTTCCCATTGCATTTCACCTCAAAACATTATATACAAATTTTTTTCAAAAAATATTAAAATTAAGGGATGGTACATCAGACCCAAAATATTGAAAAATGACATGATGATAGTGATGAAAATGATGATAGTTTTTTTTTGCATTTCAACCTGCCATTTTCAAATGTGAAATTTGCAGTCCTCAAGTAGTTTAATTTAATCATATGGTGATTGTGAAGATTTACTTATGAAAATTTTTTGATTGAGTTGATGCATAGGGGTGGTACAGACATTTCTTTTTTTTCAAAAACTGGAAAATTATAAAAATTGTCACATCGTAAATTTTCAGTTATCATATTTTAGGTGTTAGATCTATTATATCCAGTCCTGAAGTAGTTTATCTAGATAATCTTGTTAATGTGAAGTTTTTAACACAAAAATTAATTATATGAGTTGAAATATAGGGGTGGTGCAGACA
The DNA here is from genome assembly GCA_032718475.1 of Nemertoderma westbladi. Classification (NCBI taxonomy): domain Eukaryota; kingdom Metazoa; phylum Xenacoelomorpha; order Nemertodermatida; family Nemertodermatidae; genus Nemertoderma; species Nemertoderma westbladi. The sequence goes on along the minus strand of JAUCBJ010002178.1, from coordinate 56,164 downwards.
CAGTTCAGTAGGCCCAATAATGACATAAATGGGATTGGCGAATGGAACGTATGTGTAATAATGTTGGTTTATATTAATTCCTAAGATGATGGGACAAACACATTTTTTTTGTTCAAATTAAGTTGAGTTAGTAAAAATAAAATTTTATAATCAAAACAAAGACTAATCCTACAACATTTCACAACAAATATTTCAAGATGTTCAGTATCCAAACTGTCTACAGATTTTCAAGGCATCGCAGATGTCGTGATCAATCGCAACAAAAGAACTTCTCAATTTTTCACTTCTGTTGATCGTACAGGCCTCATAATTGTCTCATTTGAATATCAAACGTCATTTTAGTGGGGTAGACACCATGAAAACAACACAAGAATTATTAGTTCTCGAGATATTCCTCTAAAGGTAAATGATAGCTCAATTTACCATTAGCGCATCAATGATATATTGGAATATTACAAAAAAAGGTGCTTCTAATTATCCCACAGAATTACAAATGTGCTAATTCGATCAGCAATCGTCGATTTAGTTGGTGTAGACACCATCAAAACGACAGTAGAATAATTAGTTCCCGAGATATAGTACAAAGTGTTGATCGACTCATTTGAGTGTTATTTGAAAGAGCCTATCTACATTGTTCGTATAATATATTGAAAACTACTAACAGTACTGTCGTTTTGATGTCGTCTACACCCACTAAAGAGACCATTGCGGATCGAATTAGCACATTTTTAATTCTGTGGAATAATTAAAGGCACCTTTTTTTTTGTAATATTCCTTATCTCATTGATGCGCTAATGGTAAGTTGAGCAATCATTTACCTTTTGACGAATATCTCGAGAAATAATAATTTTTGTGTTGTTTTCATGGTGCCTACCCCCACTAAAATGACGCTTTGAGGTCTGCACGATCAACAGAAGTGAAAAAATGGTGAAGCTCTTCTGTGATGATTGATCGCGAAATCTGCGATGCTGTGAAAATCTGTAGACAGTTTGGATACTGAAAATCTTTAAATATTTTTTTGTGAAATGTTGTAGGATTAGTTTTTGTTTTTATTATAACATTTAATTTCACTATCTCAACTTAATTTAATGGGGGGGGGGGGGGGGGGGGGGGGGGTACACCATTTTCGGACAACTCTTCGATTTATCACTCTCAGCGTTTCAAAATTGTTTGGTTTTGGCTAAACTTTGGCATATAGGTGCCTAAGATGCTATTCTACATGACAGTTCAGAAATTTTATTTCCGCTATTTAATATTAGTTAATACTAGTTAACAAAAAAAAAACTTGGTTGCGCTTAAAACCCTAAGGCTTTTACAGTTTTGAATCTAATCACATGAAAGTTTATTTTATATGATAGATCAAAGATGGGGCAACATATCTATCAGGCGAAATTTTGTTGAAATAATTCTGCACCGCTAGGTGGCGCTGCAAATTTACGCAAATTTTTAGGTTTTTTATAAATAGTATTAAATTTTATTAACAAAAAATTTCGAAAAGTTGTGTGATACTTTTACGCAGGGTGGCTATCTAGACACCCACAGGAAGTTTCAGAATAATTACTCAAAAATTGTAGAAGTAGTAGGGTGTTAAAGTTGACAATTTCATGAAAAACATATTTGGAGATAATCGACCTTTCATTATACATAGTAATAGTAATTTCAATAGGATTCCCTAAATGGAAATTTACATAACTTTAAAACTAAAAGAGCTATTAAATAGCGGTTTTCAGATTTGGAAACACCTTTCAACATAATTATAGTAGACCATAAAAAAAAATTCGACATACTTTGGACCAATATGGTCCTAGGTCCCTGGTCCCAGGTCCTAGGTCCCTGAACAGGCAGTACTCTGTTAATTTACAGGAGCTTATAAACCAACAGGTTGATGCCATCAATGATGCTGACGACAGCAGGCAATCATCCCAGGCATGGAGATCGATCAACTTGCTTGCTGGTCGAAAATGCCAACCAACCACCAAGGTTAAGGCTGAATCACCAGCCGATCGCCTCAATGGTTGGAAGGCCCACTTTGAAAAGCTCCTCAATAATGACAGGGTGTTGCCTGATAACTTTATATAAGTAAAAGTGTCTGAGTCTGTACTCCCAGATATTCCCATTGGCGATATCTCCTTTGCAGAAGTGAAGGCTGCTGCAAAGAGCATTAAGACCAATCGTGCCAGTGGAGTAGATGGTGTTCCCCCTGAGGTCTTTAAAATACCTGAGTGTTTAATGCTCATCTATCCCATCATAGTAGACATGTACCGTACAACAAGAGTCCCACAAGAAATGAAAACAAATAAGTTGGTGCTAGTTCCCAAGAAGGGCAACCTAACACTCTATGGTTCTTTTCGGGGAATCTCATTGATCTCGATTGCTGCAAAGCTATACAATAGAATTCTATTAAATCGCATCAGGGATCCCATTGAGAGACTGCTCCGTGGAAATCAGAATGGGTTCCGTAAAGGTCGTGGGACCATGGAGCCCATTTTGACACTTAGAAGGATAATTGAAGAGTTATCAAAAAAGAAAGATAGGCATCTGGCTGTTATCTTTGTTGACTTCTTCAAGGCTTTTGATTCAGTCTCTCGCTCACGTATGTTCAGCATACTTTCATTATATGGGATTCCTGATGAAATTATTGCAGCAATCAGATCAGTATGCATACGATGGTTCGACAACATTTGTGTCTACGTTGACGGTGACACAGAACCATTTGAAGTGTTATGGGGCGTCCTCCAGGGAGACACACTTGCACCATTCTTATTCATAATTGTTGTTGACTATGTTCTACGCATGTCCTTAGATCATCATAATGATGATGGGGTGATGATAACTCCACCTACTGGCTCCAGAAGTCGAGGAAATCCTGCCAAGTACCTAACAGATCCAGACTTTGCTGATGACTTAGGAGTACTCTCAGAATCACTAAAGGGATCCCAACGGCTCCTCAGCTCATTAGAACATGCTGCTTCTTGTCTTGGTCTTTTTATTAACTCCAGAAAGACCAAAATTTTGACAGTTAACTTTGAAAGTCCTCAGCAAGTCTCTGATCGGATGAGCATAAGCTCAAAATATGGTATGCTTGAGCATGTGGATGATTTCTGTTACCTGGGATCATGGATCCGGAAGTCAGGTGAGGACCTTCGAATACATAAGGGAAAGGCATGGGCAGCCTTGAATAGGCCTTCCAGGACTTGGAAGTCACCGAGAATTAATCGGAAACTTAAGGTCCGATTATTTAGAGCAGCAGTAGTTCCAGTACTCCTCTATGAGAGTCCATGTTGGGCTCTTGCTGAGGACACCAAATCTCTGGATGGCACATTCACAAGAATGCCACGCCGGGTTCATTGTGTCAAGTTCAATGCACACATCTCCAACCAGACACTATATAACATTGGAGGTGTCTCATTGCTTGTAAAAGCTTTTCCGGACATAACAAGTCATTTTTACGCAATGCGCTGAATACTCTAAAAAGGCATAAATTGTTGAACTACGCATCGGTCAGAAATTAGAACCAAGATGACGAAATCTGTCAGCTGATTCTTTGTGTACGTGGAGATTCCTTTGTTTGGGCCTATTTAGCCAATCAGAGCAATCTTCCCAGGTATGCCAATAGAGACCTACCTGTGGAAATTGGCGCATGCGCAGTTATTGTTTTTCTGAGAATCCGATTCCTCTCAGGATTCTGTACTAAGTACAGACGTTTCAGACTTGGCCCAAGAACATCTGATGGCTGGAGTTATAAGAACGTAAATCTATTAACTTAATACACATCTTAACATTGCATACAAACTTAACTTATTTCATACTGAACTTCATGAACACATGCTGACAGTTAAAACACAAATTTTTTAATTCACTTATACGATGCTATAAATTCACATTTATAGGTTTTCTAGGGCGCTGATTCTAATGGAATACATTTCTAATATGCCAGATCATTGATACTTGTATTTTTCGGCGTAATTTGGCAAATTTTGGTGCTAGCACCAAATTTCGTACCCATCACCAAAAAGTACAAGTTTGCGATGTCCAGTGCTGTTATTATTGATTCCATCGGTTTCAGGACCCTCATAAACCCGTATAACGCAAGAAACAAGGTGTAACTATCTGCTGATCAATTTGCTTATTTTCCAAATTTTGGTGCTGGCAAATAAGGTGACACAATCAATTGATATATTTGATAATTTTCAAAATTTGGTGCTAGGATCACATTTTGCATCCACTTCCGAAAAATACTTACGAATAATAAATAATATTGAGATGTATTATCTATATAATTATATATTCCATTGTATTCCATTCTATATAATTATATATTCCATTGAATTCAGAACAGCCATAAACCTCTAAAAGTTTTATACGCTTGGTGCAACTCGTATATATTTCATCGAATCCATAACCCCAAAAAACCCCAATTGCGTAAAAAAACAAGTTTCAAACAATCAATTTTCAAAATTGACATATTTCAAAATTTGGTTCTGGCACCAAAATTTGGCACCCGCCGAAAAAAACAAGTTTGAAATTTCTAAATCAATTTATATGAATTCCATCCAATTGCTAACACCAAAAACCGGTGTAAATCAAATATAGAGATGTTACAATTCATATTTAATGAAATGTAATTTTCAAAAAACGTCTCAAAAAAAGTGCCAAAAGTAGTGTAACAAAATGGTGCTATAACTCGAAAAATACCCAATATTTTTGAAAACGGTTTTCACTACTATGAAGACAATAGATTTTTAGTAAAAGTCATAAAATTGTAGATTCCCAGCTGCGTTTGTTTCAAAATTATAATAAAAAAACCACAGGGGGGGGGGGGGGTCATATTGCCCCCCCCCCCCCCCCCCCCGGGGTTTAATAGGGTTAATTGAATGTCAGAATATTCCGGGTATAACTTTTCGCCGTATCCGTATCCGTGTGCATTTGCGTATGTGCGTATGTAATGGATTCCTATGGAGAATAATCCGTATGTGATTTTAGACATTAGGCATTGCGGACCAGTAAGAAGTGCACAGCACACATGCAGATGTCAGACAAGACAGGCTGGCCTACTTAAAGCTAAGTGATTTAAAGAGTGTGGCTGCCGCCGTTACCTTATGTCAAATAAACAATGCACAGGTCCAGGATGAGTCACAGCCGGTGTCCGCCAGCCCGGGATGCGCCAGCAGTGCAGTAGCAGCACATATTAACCAGTTAACTCTACTTGACGCCGCTTGGAAAACTAACCACCCCTTGATTTATTTTTGAACTGTTTTTCCACCAACCTGGCTATAGAATGTTGTTGGTTGCTACAGTATATGGTACTAACATAGTATAGACTGATAGAAGCAGCAATGAGAATGCTAAGGGAATAAACATTCGCACAGATATTGAAAACCGTCGTGCCAGTTTGTCCTTCTTTGTGAATTTATTAACATATAATACCTTTACTTTCGCTGTTTCGGGGCCAGTATTTAGTTAACCATAGCAGGTCCTATGCAGCCAAATGCCAACAAGACCAACCAACCTAGTGCCAGTTAGTCAAAAGTCAAACCACGTGTCAGCGAGTGCAACCGGGTGCCAGTAATTAATCTAAGTCCAACCGGGCGTCCAGTGTCAGTTAGTATAATAAAACAAGCGCTGTGGCGCATCCCGGGGCTGTAGGACATCATCGGTCACTCATCCTAGACCTACAATGTTTATTTGCCATTAGGTAGCGGCAGGCGCACTCTTTAAATCATATCGATTTTAAGTAGGCCTAACTGTCTTCAGTCTGCATGTGTGTTGTGCACTTTTTACTGGTAAGCAATGCCTAATCTTTAAAATCACATACGGATTATTCTCCATAGGAATCCATTACATACGCACATACGCGTATGTACAGTACATACGGATACGGATACGGATACGGCGAAAAGTTATACCCGAATATTCCACCTATCTTTGCCATGTTTGATTTAATTAATATAGGCGCGTAATAAATTAGTAGAGCTAGATCTGAAAACTGATTATACCGCAGTTATACGGCGCCTACACTTTTCTTTACTGCAATGAAAGCCGGTGTACAGTACCTGGTTGCGTGGGGTTCCAGGACGAAGGTCAGAAAAAATGCACTATGGCCACTTTTGGACCGTCGACACAAAACCGCTGCGAAGTTATTATGAGACAGTATGGTGATGCTCGGTAGAGGACGCTCTAGGACATGAGACACGTAGTCAAGTTAATTGTTAAAGATATCCCAACATTATTTTAGCTTTGTATTGTATTTATTTGTGTTTAATTAATTTCGTCCGGGCGAATCGCCAGGGCGACATATTTTCCAACTTTTTTGACAATTTTTATATCGCAGTGCAACATTATTTCTCAGTATGTCCCTATGCCATACATTTTACTATCTATTTCCAGTATCCAGTATGTAACCGCGTCATTACTAAGTTGTTCTAGAAAGTTTGAGTGCATAACTACAAATAATTCCCCTCAAATAAATAAAATTAGATTCGCCATTGTTCATAATTATCACATTATAACAATTTAAGTGGGGGCAAAAAAGTTGGCTTTTTTGTCGAGCGTTATTATGTGGCGAGCGTAACGCAACAAATAGAAAACAAGACAAAAAACGGGTTACTTTTTGCCTTGTCTTGTAAGAGTATTAGCTAGAAGTATGGAAATTGTGGAACAACAGTCATCTGAAATGAGGGCGATCGAAAATTCTGCTGAGGTTTATATAAATAGGTCTACCGGTTCGGGTCCATCTATAGGTTCAGGTTCATCTAGGTCCACATACACTAGGTACATATGCACCTAGTGTTCAGGCTCCTGTCGGTACTAGTAATAGGATTGCATCTGGGTCTATTAGTGGACCTGTAAGCCAAAAATTTCCCATGCCAGTACAGGTACCTATGAGTAAATGTAAATTTTGTGATGGGAATCATGAATGGAAATGGGAAACGTGCCCAGCTTTTGGGAGGTTTTGCCGGAAGTGTTATGGGAGAAATCATTTTTACAAGTGTTGTCCTAAGAGGAATGGGCCTACCGGAACTCACTTAGATAAGATAAGATATTTTTATTGAGGAGACACCTCGGCTAGTGCAGCACACATAACAATGATAAACAACCATTTTTGGAAATTACTAAAATGTGCCTTAGGGCCACCAGAGGCTTAATCCAGCACTGCAGTAAGGACTTTAATTTCTTTTTGCATATGAAAATCGCGAATGGCTTTTTCACAAATAAAACAAACACGTCTATAAGCACGCAAATCTGTTACGGAATTATTCTTTTTACGCCACAACAACCGCTTAGAAGCCTGCAATTTTCGGATATGCAAGGGTGGGCGGTTTTTATTTTTATTTGGTATATATTTAGGTACAAACTTCTCAAAGAGATTGTTTAATGTTCCATAGAATATATCACACATCGAATTTATGTTGTTATCACAATTGGAAAATTCATGTTCCCAGTTAATGTTATTCAAACTAAACGGCTTTGATACCTACCTGATCCATTTTAACAAAATTATATCTAAGCGGTGGTGGTCCATGGGTCTCAGAATTATTAAAAAGACAATTATTAATACTAAAAGAAAACCCTTGATGGTCGCTCGGTTTTTGAATAGTCGAGTTTACGGCGCTATTTCCAATTGGAGTTTCACATTAAACATCCCCAATTAGAAATGGATCATTACACAACAACAAGTCTAGTATTGCATCATCACGGGTTATAAAGTCAATTAATTGGCATAAGTTTGATGCTGAAACTGCATTAATAAATTTATCACATTGTGAGTTTGGCCTTTTGTTTAGATCTGACCAATTAATAGCACCAAAATTGAAGTCACCCGTAATGAAAACTGGTTGGGGTACCTCGCTAATTTCAATCATAAGACTGTTAACTAGATTCAAGTACTGATGCATTTCATAGTAGTTATGTAACATGAGTCTGGCGGACGATAAATGCAGACAATACGACATTTTTCTACAGTATTTATGTCAACGGATACACACTCTATGCTATTGTAACGTTGAGGGATAGCTACCAGGGTTGGTTGCAGATTATTTTTACAAATGATCGCAACACCCCCGCCACACGTATTGGGTGGTCGATCCTTTCGATAAAGTTTATAATCATCTTTAAACTCGCCCAAGAGTAGAGAGTCCTCGTCGTCAGGTGTGAGGTGAGTCTCGCATAGACCAACAATATCATAATTAAATGAACCAATTCGCGATTGTAGGTCGCCATATTTGTGTAGACTGCGTATTGAATGCGCATTTGCAAAGAAACATTTAATATTTGATTGCGGTGAACGAGTAGAGGTGCCTCCTACTGGTCGTTTTCTGGGATATGGGATCCGGGGTGACTGAGCGATCCAGGTTGGGATTTATTTGACTTCTGCTGCAGCCGTGGGGCTCGTTTAGGTCCCACATTCTTTGACTTAAGCTGTTGAAGTGAACCTTCCGTGCATTCGTATTTCGCGTCGCTAACTGAAACGCTAGATCTCCAGTTTATTATACCGTCATCCATTCGCATACGCAGGACATCTTGGGTAGAACCGCTGGTATGGATAGGTCTACTGGTATGGGGAGGCCTACCACTAGTTCCGGTGCATTTAACCACTCTTCAACTAATAAGATACTTGACTCACAGAAAATGATGATCAAGTTGAATATGATTGTTCATATACGTTTTAAGTTAAAGGAAAGTCACAGGCATTTGTATCCCTAGTTATCGAGGGAGTACCTAGAGAAATCCTGTTAGATTCTGGAGCTTCTAGGAATATTATACCAATTTCTTTTTTGAAAGGTGTCAGTTATGAAATCTCCAGAGCACCTACCTATGTTGTCAGTTTTTGGTCAATCTAAGGTAATGCCCATTGGTGAGACTACATTGGCGGTAGGGTTGCCAGGAATGAAACCAATTTTTCGGAAATTTACAATTGTTAACCCTATTACCACTGGGGGGGGGGCCGAATCGGCCCCTTCCTAGTTTTTAGTTGCTGTAACTATGCAACCACATTACGTACCGGCCCAATTTTTTGTGAGAATTAGCCAAATTTAATGCCGCATCTTTTGCAAAAAACGCCGTTGCAATTGGATTTCTACTTTTCGATGTGGGTGTCACCTCAAAATTTGGTCTCCAGCACCAAATTTTTTGAAATTTTCGAATTTTACAAAGTCATTCGTGATTTAGTAATTATTTATGTTTGGGCTATTTTTATTTATTTTTATTGGTTTGGATCACTCTAATGCTCTATACAAGTATGTAAGTGTAGTGGTTCGCCATTTTTGGTGCACCAAAATTAAGGCGTGGCACTTCAAATTTTGAAAAATACGAGATTCGGAAAATACACTAAAGTTTTGATTTGCAAAGCATTTTTATAGGTTTTCTGGAGCGCTGAATCGATTGAAAGTAATATAGAAGCCTGAAGACTTAGTGGTTCGCCATTTTTGGTGCACCAAAATTAGGGCGTGGCACTTCAAATTTTGAAAAATACGAGATTCGGAAAATTCACTAAAGTTTAGATTTCAAATTAATTTTATAGGTTTTCTGGAGCGCTGAATCGATTGAAAGTAATATAGAAGCCTCAAATCCTTTGTGTACGTAATTTTCGGTGCACCAAAATTAGGGCGTGGCACTTCAAATTTTCAAAATTACTTTATTCGGAAAAAACACTAAAGTTTTGATTTCAAAAAATGGCTAACTTCTAAGTCTTCAGGCTTCTATATTACTTTCAATCGATTCAGCGGTCTGGAAAACCTATATAAATTCGTTAAAATTTCAATTTTGGTTTATTTTCCAAATCTCGTATTTTTCAAAATTTGAAGTGCCACGCCCTCATTTTGGTGCACCAAAAATGGCGAACCACTCAGTCTTCAGGCTTCTATATTACTTTCAATCGATTCAGCGGCCCAGAAAACCCATAAAGATGCGTTGAAATAAAAAAATTAGGGGCATTTTCTGAATATCTAATTTTTCAAAATTTGAAGTGCCACGCCCACTTCTTAGGTGCACGAAAAATAGCATCCACATCAATTTTTGGAAGTGGAATATAATCACATTCGTTTCAGCGTCTTGAAAAACCTACTAAATCTAGCCAACACTGCCGCACTATTAGTTTTTAGAAAACGAAAAATTTTGTAATTTTGTCCTGGGACTACTTTTATTTTTCATCAAAATTATGAGTCCCTGCTTATGAAATTTTAATTTTTTAAGATTTGGTAGTGTTCATCTATAGTTGTTTCACCAACAGCCCAAATTTTGTAGGATTTCATTGGACGACTACCAAAATATAGAGGGTGGGCCGAATCGGCCCCCCCCCCCAGTGGTGCTAATGGTCAACACACCCCAGTGGTAATAGGGTTAAAGATGGTGAAGGTCCGCCATTACTTTGTTTGCAACAATGTATTGAATTTGGACTCATTAGTTTAAATCCTGAAACAATGCACGTCGTTCAAATTGACAATACGCTTCACCCTAGCCCTGCTAATAATATCCAACTGTTGATCCAAGAGTATATGGTGAGGGTTATATTGAAAAATATCGAGACATGAAAAATATCGAGAGTAAAAATAACGCGAGTAAAAACATCGAGTGATGAAAAATAACGATAATATCGAGAGTTCAAAAAATATCGAGAGTAAAAATATCGAGGGTAAAAACATCGAGAGCAAAAATACCGAGTGTTGAAAAATATCAAGAGTAAAAATATCGAGAGTAAAAATATCGAGTGTTGAAAAATATCGAGAGTACAAATATCGAGTGTTGAAAAATATCGAGAGTAAAAATATCGAGTGTTGAAAAATATCGAGAGTAAAAATATCGAGTGTTGAAAAATATCGAGAGTAAAAATATCGAATGTTGAAAAATATCGAGAGTAAAAATATCGAGTGTTGAAAAATATCGAGAGTAAAAATATTGAGTGTTGAAAAATATCGAGTGTTGAAAAATATCGAGTGTTGAAAAATATCGAGTGTTGAAAAATATCGAGAGTAAAAATATCGAGTGTTGAAAAATATAGAGTGTTGAAAAATATCGAGAGTAAAAATATCGATAGTAACAATTTTTTTAAATAAGGGTTGTAAGATAATTTTTTTTACTAAAAATGTTCTAGAACAACAATATTTATCAACATTTGGTAGCTTATACAGTACGTGTTCAAATATAAAATTTAACAATATTTATAATATTTATCAAAATTTATAGCTAGCACTTCTTTTATAATATTTATTAAAAAAATAGCAAAAACTAGCTAGCTAGTATAATAAATCTGGTAAATGGGTACCCAACGTGTATTACATAATGCCATTCACTTGCACTGTTGTAACCCATGCACTGCAATATTGTTCCATAATTCTAAATAAAATGCTCAAGTAAAATGCAATATTTTTACTCTCGATATTTTTCAACACTCGATATTTTTCAACACTCGATATTTTTCAACACTCGATATTTTTCAACACTCGATATTTTTCAACACTCGTTATTTTCGATATTTTTCATCTCGTGTTATTTTTACTTTCGATATTTTTTAATCACGTTAATTTTCAACACTCGTTATTTTTACTCTCGATATTTTTACTCTCGTTATTTTTACTCTCGATATTTTTCAAGTCTCGATATTTTTCACATTACCATGGTGAGTTATTTTCAAGGGAATTACGAAAAGTTGAAGGCTTTAAAGCGCATATTCAGATCAAACCTGGAGCTTTCCCAATATATAGGAAACTTAGACATGTACCCTTTGTGTTGGCAGAGTAAAGTCAGAGAATGCTTGGATGAAATGATGAATCGTGGAACATTAAAACCTGTCGCTTCGTCTGAGGGGGCTTCGCCAATGGTCACTGTGGCAAAACCTGATAGTGGTGTGAGATTGTATGCAGATTATACTGGTACAGTGGCAAAACAAATAGACACTGAAGCATATCCTTTGCCTTTGATAGAGGACATTTTTGCTAAACTGTCTAACAAGAAATTTTTTACGAAGTTGGACATGAGAACATGTTATGAGCAATTCGAATTAGAAGATGACTCAAAAGTTATGTTGACAGTTAATACCATCAGAGGTCTAATACAGTATCAGATATTTCCGTATGGAACTTCTTCAGCTCCAGGTATTGTACAATGGGAAATGAAACAAATTTTGAAGGATATTGCCAATGTGTTTGTATTATTGGATGACATGTTATTAACATCAGAAAATTTGGATGATCATTTAAATTTAATTCGATCATCTTCAATCAGCTGGCATTAGACTTCGAGAGGACAAGTGCTAATTTGCTACGAACACAGTGAAATACTTAGGTTTTATTATTTCAGATAAAAGGAGGTCAACTGACAGTGAAAGAGTACGTGCTATTGCGGATATGCCGGCACCAACAAATGTTTCTGGTTTGCAGAGTTTTCTAGGCATGGTTAAATTTTATTCTGGATTTGTTAGGAATTTGTCTGCAATTGCTCAGCCTCTTTATAGTTTGCTTAAAAAAGGGCCAAAGTGGGAATGGGATAGAGAACAGGAGGAGTCATTTCAGGAAATAAAGGACGTATTGTTGTCAGCTCCTACATTAACCCACTATGATCCAGATAAGCCATTGATGTTGTCATGTGATGCATCTCAAAAAGGTTTGGGTGCCGTTTTATCACATCGGGTTAATGGGAAGGAATATCCAGCGGCATTTGCTTCCCGAACCCAAATACAAGCTGAAAAGAATTATTTAAATATCGACTGTGAAGCACTGGCAATTATGTTTGGAATTGGGAAATTTCAATCCTATTTATGGGGTCGTAAATTTGTTCTGATCACTGATCACAAGCCATTAGTATCTATTTTTGGTTGTAAGAAAGGTTTGTCAGAATTAGTTTCAAGGACATCTGCATCGATATGCGATACGATTGTTAGAGTATCGCAAAAGTGAACTCCATGGTAATGTTGATGCGCTAAGTAGAGCGCCATTTAAAACAGAAACGTCGGATTGGGAAAGAATAAATAATGTAACTGATGGTGTTGGACCTGTTAATTTAGAAGAGGTTAGAAAGCCAAGCGGGATGAGATACTATCTGTTGTAATAAAGTTGTTACAGGAAGGAGTAGAGAAGTGGCCAATTGAACAATGAACAACTAAAGCCCTTCTGGATCAAGAGACTATCATTCTCAATAGAGGATGGTATTTTACTCATGAGGGGGCGAATAGTTATTCCAACATCACTTTGATAAAGATATTTAGATAAAATACATGCTACACACCAAGGTTCGACGAGAATGAAGTCCCTAGCTAGGTTACATGTGTGGTGGCCTAATTTGGATAGTAAAATAGAGGATGTATCCAATTATTGCCAAACTTGTCAGAGGTCAGCGGAACATGAGTTCGAGGCCTCAAGTTTTCGAGGAATGGCCTGTTACCAATAATGCATGGGAGAGATTACATGTAGATTATTTTTCTTCCAATGGCAGTGATTATTTGTTACTGGTGGATTGTGGTAGTAAATGGATTGAAGTTGAGAAAATGAACTCTACCACATCAAAGGCAACATTACTTCTGTTTGAGTGGTTCGCTAGGTTTGGTTTTCCTCCTAAAATTCATTCCGATGGGGGACCACAATTTATCAGTGCCGAGTTCAAAAATAAGATGGACGAATGGGGAATAGAGTATTCGCGGAATCCAAGTTACGACCCTCAATCCAATGGATTGGCCGAAAGAGGTGTCCTTACAGTTAAAGAGTCACTAGCAAAGAATGGTCCAAGAAATTGAAGGAGATTCTATTTAGATTTCGTGCTACACCATTGGAGGGAGGAAAGTCGCCCACTGAGATATTAATGGGTTATTCTTTGCGTAATCGTTTAACTTAATAGCACATAAATGTTCCTCAACTTGGTAATAAGTATAAACCGGAAGATAAGGTGTGGGTAAGAAATGTTGGTTGTGGTCGACGCAATCCGAAGTGGCTGGAAGCTACTGTCCATCGGATGCCAAGTTCTATGATGCTTGAAGTCGATTGTGGTGGGATTATTATTATAAGACACATTAATCAAACTCGAAAGTGTTTCAGGTGATCAATAAACTGGAAATCAGGAAAGAGGGAATAAACCGCTATATATACTGTTATATAACCAGTACATTATCATATTATTGATTCAATGGATAATGAATAGTTTAGGTGTAATTTATAAAAAAAAAAGTTGTAAAGGTTTTGGTGTAGTTTTTCTTGTGGTAGTTGGGTTGGGTTATGTAGCACTAAAATCGATTTGGTATTTTGTTTTTTAATGGGCCTTAGTGCCTGAGTACTAACAGTGGCCCAAGTGGCCCTAAATGCTAGGTAGTATCTGAGGGAATAAGACCCCATGTCCTATTTTATTGTTTTCATATTAATATCACAATTCCTCTAAAGTCGTGGTTGTCAAACATCATATAATAATAAATATATACCAATAGGAGATGGTTTAGCGCGAAATTCAAACTCAAATTTTTTCCTGCATTTTTCTCAAATGTGCTTATTTTTTACTAAAAATCTATCTCCTCCGCCATTTCTTAACGGATTTCAATTTTTTGTGGGAGGTTGTAGCTGAGGATTCTGTCTACAGAATAATAGGCCGGATTTTCTAAATTTTGCCTCAGTCAGAAGTTATGACTTCATCAATCTCATGTTTGAACCACAGTTATAGGTATACTGTTGTTGTTTGCTACAGCGCTTGTTAAACGTAAAACAAGGATAAAGATCCACGGTTTTTTAGACAACAGACGGCCCATAACACTTCTAAATGTCGATTATAAATTATTAACAAAACATTTGACCCTTAGATTGAAGTACAGTATGTAGCCCTATAATCTCCGTTAATAAATCAGGAGCAGTCGGGTTTCCTTCCCCCTGCGCGCTACCTAGACAATGTTCGAAAAAATGTCTCCGCTAGTGAAAACCTAGACAAATTTGGCCAGGGAGGAATTCGAGTGATGATGGCGGGTTTCCAAAAAGCATATGATTCAGTAGAGCCATTTATTAAATGCGTTTTAAATCGTTTCAATTTTTTACAAACTTTTTACTGTAACTTGGTTTGATATATAATAGGCCTATACTGTATAATAATAACTTCCAACTCGTGATACAGAACAATGGTTATCTTCCAAGGCCATTCTCGGCCGAACGTGGTTTTACACAATAAGAGGACCCTCTCAGTTCGGATTTATTTCTTAATTTAAATACTAGCGATAGCTAATAGAAATTAAGACGATATTGAAGGAACATAGGTCTAACGACGTAGAAATTTAATCTCATTGTTAGATGTGACAGAGAAAATGTTATATTTTCGACACTTTTGGAAAAATTTCAGTATTAAAATTAAATAGAACCAAAACTGAGGTGCTCTGGATGGGAAATAAAACAGACTCAACTGCAACACTTTGTCCTGAATATAATATAAAATGGCTGGACCAGGCGCCCTCATTCCGTGTACTACTTGGATTGGAGTGATACTGAGTAATGATATACAGTAGGCCTAACAAATATCCCCATGTTGAATTATAAGATTGAATAACAAGATTGAAAACATAAGCAAGATTCTGAATTTTTTGGCAAAATTTTAGTTTTGCCGTACAAGACCACAAGTGCAACCAAAGGGATGAAGTCCAATAAGGAACATTGGATTACTTAGAGTGGATCCTTGCCTTGATTGGAGCCGTGTAGGCCTATACATGTATATATGTAGGAGAAAGATGACGGTGTTAAAGGGGCTATGAACTAATGCTTCTGTCAATAATTACCTAAATTATGCAAAATTAGTTATTATACATACATCATGCGTTTACCCGCTGATTGGGGTCCCAATCGTAGATCCCTGGCCCCCAGGGTCGTGACCAACCTAGGATATTGAGACTTAGGTGAGGGATGTTCCCTGCGAGTATCGACGAGTTTCGTTTAATTATAGTCAAGATTTATCGAGTTTAAATTTCGGCCAATCAGAGCGTTCCAATCCTACACCCCCAGCCCTACAGAGTCTTGGCCCACCCAGGATGTTGAGGCTAAGGTGAGGGATGTTCCTAGCAAGTATGGACGAGTTTCATTTAAGTCTAGTCGAGATTTATCGAGATTCAGATTCGGTCAATCAGAGTGTCCCAATCCTACCACTCGCACCTTGGAATGACAATTTGCGTGTGACCTTAGATTTGGATTTGGCCTATGTAACTATGGTCAAAAAATTGGGAAAATCGTTAGAACCGTTTTATAAATTTCATCACTTCAACATTCAATTTCATAGCTACTATATAGGTTCAGTTCCACAATTTTGGGAACAACACCCTTGAATCAGAAAAAATAGCCCTTTGGACTGACCACAGGATTTGGAAGTCCCGAAATGATCTCTCTAAGGAACTCTCCAACCAATTATCAAGGCCGATTCACAAGCATCTCAAAAATGGTTGTAAGGGCCACTTTGAGAAGCTCCTAAACAATGACAGAGTATTGCCTGATAACTTTGCGTCTGAGTCTGTACTCATAATATACCCATTGGTGACATCTCATTTGTGAAAGTCAAGACTGACTGCTGCAAAACCAATCGTGCCAGTAAGGTTGCGTTGATGGCATTAAAATACCTGTGTGCTTGGAGCTCATTCACACCAATATCAGAGACATGTATAGGCCCTATGTATAAATCTAAGAGAGTCCGTGCAAACAAATAAGTTGGCCCCTGTTCCCAAGAAGTACAACCTAATAATATATGGATCTTTTTGTTCTTAATCTTATTATTCTCGATTGCTGTAAAGCTTTAATAGATATCACATCAGGGATCCCATCGAGACACTGCAACGTGAAAATCAGAATGGGTTCTGTAAACAGGTCGTGAGACAATCTATCTATCTATTCCGACGGTTGGATGTACAGTATAGTTGAATCATAAAATTGACAGAATCGTTACACTGAAATGTAAGTTTGTGGAATGGGAAGATTTGACCAAACCTATCTACTGAAACTTAGACCCATGTGTGGAACCTTTGACCATAAGCGCTACACCAGCACTAACCCCAACAAGATGCTCCTACATGTAGGCCTAATTTATTAATATATTCAGGTCAGGTCAGGTATTCTAGGTCATTGATCAAGAAAACTTGCCACCTCCAAGCAGCATAAAGGAGGTGCCACCTGTAGCTGCATAGACCCTCTTACTGGGGCAAATCTGGTCCTGTAACTAGGAACCCCTTCGTTCTGGGATAAGGACACAATTGGTCCTGTATTGAGGACCCATATACTTGGCTGCAGGGGTATATGGCCTGACCAGGCAGATGGTGATCTACCAATGGCTGGTCAGGAGTAGAGTGTTCTCATGTCCACTCTGAGTACACTTCTCTGCGACCTGCACCTGGCAGCAGGGGTACAGAGCATGACCCAGCAGATGAGCTGCACAGCCAATGGTGGGTCATGTGTGCCAGAGTAGATATGGGTGATGGGCCTCATATCTGACTCCACTGCAACACCCACCCTGTGGAACGGCATACCAGGGTGTGGTATTTACCCCGAGAGCTGACTCAGCAAAAAGGCACTCCCCAACCCCCCACTGTGGATTGTATTAGTAATGCAGAGGTCCGGCCAATAGAGGCCTGTGGAATTACCGGACACAATCGGCCTCACAGGTGTCAGTTATCTCCTGACCGGCTGCCTGTCTCACCCCCTACTCGAGAGAGAGAAGCCAACAATTCTTCGAGTCCCTTTCCTGATGACCTTTCTGGTCCAAACCCTAGGTCACCAGGGAGGCCAGATTGTGAGGGGGAGAGGGATTCTGGAGTTTGAAGCTACTCTCATGTTCCACCCCGACCAACAAATCCATTGGTGAATCTGAGGCAAGTCACTAGACTAGCCTCAGTAAACACCCTAACACTTGGGTCCCCAATGCGACAAGGTGAGCTGACTGCCTTGGCAGATAAGCTTTCTCTTAGCGCAGTGGGTGTTCAAGAACACCGAATGCAGACTGGACAGACTGATGATGTTCTGATTAAGGAAATGGGGCGGCGGTTGGCGACTCGCCCTCGCGTCAGCAGATGATAGTGGCAATGGTGGTATTGGTCTATTGATGAATCCAACTGCACATGCAGCATTGGACAAAATAGACCAAATCTCTAACCGCATCATCCGTTGCCACTTCTCATGTTCTGGAAGACTGGCTTAGAAGTTTCCTAATGTGGTTCTGATTGTTTGCTACTCTCCAACTAGTGTTGCCCCTGTGGAAAATTTCTACCACAATCTACATGCAGCTACTGATGGAGTGGATCAGCATGCATTCTTAACATTCCTGGGAGACTTTAATGCAAGTCTGCATCAATCACCTACATCGCCCTGGGTCTATAGCAATAGTGTCAACCGAAATTCCGTCCATCTTCAGGAATTTATCTCTGGAAATGGATTGTTTTCGGCTGGAACCCAGTTCCAGAAGCGAACTGGAAAGCTATGGACTCATAGTGGACCCAGTGGTCACAAGTCCCAGATAGACCATATTCTATTTCGTAGGAAGTACAGGAGCTCTATACAAGACTGTAATGCATTCACACTTCAACCCATCTCCAGTGATCACCGCCTTATTGTGGCCAAGGTAAGACTTAGTCTGCGTGCTAGCAGAACAACGAAATCTGCCTTGCTGCGGCATGACTGGTCCTCTCTGTTGCAACAGCCAAGTGTGAGATCCAGCTTCACACTACAGCTGTGCAACAGGTATTAGGTATTAGGTATTAGCCTCTGAGGCGGCAGATCACTGTGAGGGTTATACTGCCTTCACAGAAGCAGTTAAGTTAGCAGCTGCAGAAACAGTTCATGTATACTCTCGAAACAGGAAAAGGGCCCCCTGGACTGACAAAATAATCCAGAAGTGCCGAAATTACCTATATAAGGCGCAGAAAGAGTCCCGACTCAAACAGACTTCAGCGGCCAAGAATGCAGTTAAGGCTGCATCTAGGTCCCTGAACAGGCAGAACTCTGTTAATCTACAGGAGCTAATAAACCAACAGGTTGATGCCATCAATGATGCTGATGACGGCAGGCAATCATCCCAGGCATGGAAATCGATCAACTTGCTTACTGGGCAGAAAAGCCAACCAACCACCAAGGTTAACAGCCGATTGCCTCAATGGTTGGAAGGCCCACTTTGAAACGCTCCTCAATAATTACAGGGTATTGCCTGATAACTTTATAGAAGTAAAAGTGTCTGAGTCTGTACTCCCAGATATTCAGTGTTTAAAGCTCATCTATCCCATCATAGTAGACATGTACCGAACAACAAGAGTCACACAAGAAATGAAAACAAATAAGTTGGTGCCAGTTCCCAGGAAGGGCAACCTAACACTCTATGGTTCTTTTCGGGGAATCTCATTGATCTCGATTGCTGCAAAGCTATACAATAGAATTATATTAAATCGCATCAGGGATCCCATTGAGAGACTGCTCCATGGAAATCAGAATGTGTTCCGTAAAGGTCGTGGGACCATGGAACCCATTTTGGCACTAAGAAGAATAATTGAAGAGTTATCAAAAAAGAAAGACAGGCATCTGGCTGTTATCTTTGTTGACTTCTTCAAGGCCTTTGATTCAGTCTCCCGCTCACGTATGTTCAGCATACTTTCATTATATGGGATTCTTGATGAAATTATTGCAGCAATCAGATCAGTATACGATGGTTCGACAACATTTGTGTCTACTGTTGATGGTGACACAGAACCATTTGAAGTGTTATGGGGCGTCCTCCAGGGAGACACACTTGCACCATTCTTGTTTATAATTGTGGTTGACTATGTTCTACGCATGTCCTTAGATCATCATAATGATGATTGGGTGATGATAACTCCACCTACTGGCTCCAGAAGTCGAGGAAAACCTGCCAAGTACCTAACTGATCTAGACTTTGCTGATGACTTAGGAGTACTCTCAGAATCACTAGAGGGAGCCCAACGGCTCCTCAGCTCATTAGAACATGCTGCTTCTAGTGTTGGTCTTTTTATTAACTCCAGAAAGACCAAAATTTTAACAGTTAATTGCTGAGGATTGCTGAGGACACCAAATCTCTGGATGGCCCATTCACAAGAATGCTACGCCGGGTTCATTGTGTCAAGTACAATGCACACATCTCCAACCAGACACTATATAACATTGGAGGTGTCTCATTGCCTCCCCCAAGTTTGACACTAGAACAAAATCGCCTCCGCTTTGCAGGACATTGCTTTGACCAGCCAGTACATAATCTTGTACTTTGGCAGCCTCATGGAGTGAATAAGCATGGTGGACAGCCCATGACGTTCTTGAGACGCATCTTAAAGTACACTGGCCTTGAAGATGCGGACGATCTAGCAAATATCATGGGTGATAGGGAGTTGTGGCGGCGCAATTTTGTCGACAAGCCGGCACAACATTCTTAAAAATGCAGCTGCAATGCAGCATGCCGATACTAATAGTAGTAGTAGTAGTATTAATATATTATTAATAACTTTATTTTTTCTAATAACATTTAATGTTCAATTAAATTTATCATATATGTTTAATAAGTGTATATATTATTTTTATTATATATATTTGGTGTTAAATATTAAATAGATGCCACACCATAAATATTTTACAATTATGTTCTTATAATAAATTGAAATGTTTATTTACATTTCATAAGTATTTATTTATTTATTAAATGTATATTATTGATATTTATATTATATATTTGATGTTAAATATTATATAGATTACTACTATATGCTTAGGGTGTAAATTGTTTGAAAAACAACATATGTTTGCGAATCCAGGGAAATCCAGTTCTATTTCCGACGAAATAGGTTTATAAAAATTTGCCTAAATATATTTGAGCTCAAAATATACAGGTAAAAATTTATAGACTGATTGGCTGAAAACGCAACCTCAGCTAAAACGCGCATTAATCTCTGTGATGCGAAACGATCTGAATCTGTGGTATCCAAATAAAATGAAAAATATACCAATATTCCAGATATTATCATAAATATGCAAAAAGTGGTCGATACAAATGGCAGAAGAAATGTGGTGTTATCATAATTTTTCTCATATTTATCTCCTTTTACTGATTTTAGATATATTCTACGCTGACGCAACTTGTAAAGGATGATGCCATTAAGAATAAATATAGTGATACATGGTATAGATATGAATATTCCAAAAGTAATAACAAATACATATATATTAAAGCTTTCCAAAGGAAACCATTCTTCAATGCCACAGGCAATTCCTACTTTAGTAAATATGATTCCATTTCCAATAACCGTAATATACGAGAGAAGGCATATCAAGAAACCCAATATTCTGGCCCGCTTTACGGTGCAGTACACTTGAGCTTTGAATGGGAAAGTGCAATAAATGAACCTATGGAAAGAAGTATATAAATAAGAATAAGGTTTTAAATCATAGTTTGTTCTGGAAATAATAGGGAAAATGATATAAACTCAATATTATTACAAACTGTACAATGCAATATAATATACACGTACAATAAAACAATTTAATGAATCATGTAGGTATATACTCCTTTTAGCCAGTTTTGGCAAGGCGTCCTTTAATACTAATAGTATTAAAGGACGCAGGTTATCAATTCTGCATTTTAAAAATCCGCTCGGGTTACATAGCAATTGACATATTTTAATAATTATGATGTTTAATTTCGAATTTTCGTCGAAAAAATATGCCAAACTTTTGTTCTCTGCCTCTGCCTCAATATTTATAAATTTAGGTGTTTCTAGATGTTTATAGTATTAAAACTAGGTGTTTCCAGGCGTTTCCGCTTTTTAGTACGTGCCGTCGCCGTAATATAATGTTTGATGTATTCACGGTAGAACCATATTCACTATTATGGCAAGCCGATGCAGAATACAGCCAGTTTATTAATTAGTTTCAGTTTGTAGTACTGCTTGAGGTTATGTAGGCCTATACTTATTCCTTCTATACTATCCGTAGGCTATCGTTTTGCCATTATGCTTTGTATTATAGCATTGCATCCAGGTGATTGTACTTCAGTGTATTAGTGGCAGTATCGGAGCGCCTACCATCTGAAAGTACCGGCCGACTCAGTCATGTAACTGGTTGCTGGTGTCATTTGTACAATTCAACTCCCTGCTCTGTTGGTTGTTTGTTAACCACCTGTAACACCACCACCACCCCCATTTTATAGATGACATATATAGATATTTATATTATAGATGGATTGATTAATAGATGGTGGAATGTGTGTGCCGAGGAGACTTCGTCGAGCCGGGGGGTGCTCCATATGGAGGTTGATTTGGGAGGGGGGGGGATGGATGATAATATCTCACCTACAACTAACTAAGAGGGTTCTTCAATGAATATAGCTATTTCGTCCATGGGGGGGGGGGGGGGGTGATAAAGGAGATCTCACTGATATCGAGCAGAGAACAACAGGGAGGAAGGTTAAACCCTAATAAGGGAGCAGGTTACATGGGAAACTCAGATAGAAGCAGCTATCCATTCCATATAAGAACATATTTCTAGCACACGAGTTGAATTCCTGAACGACCTACACATAGCAGTGGTATTTTCATTACAACAGAAGGAGGTGAAGGGATTAGAACTGAGCCTTAGTACAGACAAACTTAAAGAAATTTGTATTTTAAGGAAGATAAGACTGGGAACGTCATTATTGTGGATAAAAGGGTAATAAGTGGAGCTTAAGAGGATCCTAGCTGATGAATCGACTTATTTGAAGTTGGAGTATGACCCAATAAATAGATTTTGCTCTGATTTAATATTTAATTAGAAATATTAAGGGGATAGGTATTGGAGATGAATCGTTGAATTGATGCCTGGAACCCTGGCATCGGTCTGATGGATATATGTGCCATACCCCCTGTTCAAGGACCATAAAGAAGTAGACACATGATTGGATTGGGGTAATGGTATTAAACCGCCGAAAGAAACACCTATTATGCTACACAGGGAATTCTATCAGAGCACCCATCAAAATTCCATAACACATCCTCTTTTTAGAATGGCTGTCCCATTTCACTACAGAGGATTCAGCATCGGCCTGATCCTTTCTACCATAGTACTGTCTGGAAAATGCAACGTTAATGTCATTAGATGTAGTTGAAATGTATCCATCGGTGTCACACAAAGTAGTCATCGCTGTGGTGGACACTGGTAAGGGAGAATGAAGATTTATGTGAGGAAACAGGCTACTTTCTCGGTACAACAAATATCATTATTGTTAAAATATATTATCGAGCATATGTATTTTACGCGATTATTTACATTATTTACATGATTAAGCGGTTGGCAATGGGGAGACTGGATGGGAAATCTATCTCCGTTAGTAGTAGACCGCATCCATTCCATTTCAATGAAAATTCAGTGTACAGTGCGATCTATTTCCACTTTTTTGTAGATGACGGGCAAGGAATTTTGGCAGGGCATTTGATCGCGAGTGACTTAAAGACATCGAGGAGCGTTACAATGCCAGTTGTTGTAGAGTATTCTGAACACCGAGAATAGCATTTACAATTGAATTTTCAATGGAACAGGCAGTTTTCCTGGATATGGAGTTATCTAGAGACATAGATGGATCAATCGCTACCAGAGTACATTTTAAACCAATGTCGAGGCGCATGTGTGCTTCCATAGTGCATGGATGCAGTGGTGTTGGGCCAACTACAAAGATACGTTAGACTTACAGAAGGGTGAGAGGGTTTAAACGCCACTGTAGACAGATATTTGACAGATTGCTGGTTTCACGATACCCATGGACTCTGTTGGAGAGATTAAGAGGATTGTCGATGGGAAGTTTTAACCTGGAGACTGGAAGTGTAGGGTAGTACGGAGACTGGAACTGGGCATCTCATATTTCTTGTCAACATACTACTACGATTGCATGCTGCATTGCAGCTGCATTATATATATATTACATATATATAAGAATGCTGGGCTGGCTTGTCAACAAAATTGCACCGCCACAACTCCCTATCTCCCATGACATTTGCTAGATCATCCACATCTTCAAGGCCAGTGTCCTTTAAGATGTGTCTCAAGAAAGTCATAGGCTGTCCACCATGTCTATTCGCGCTAAAGCACAAGATTCTGCAGTGGCTGGTTCTCACTGCGAAAGCAATGTCCTGCAAAGCGGAGGCGATTCTGTTCAAGTGTCAAGCTAGGGGAGATTAATGGAACACCTCCAATGTTGTACAGAGTCTGATTGGATATGTGTTCATTGTATTTGACACATTGAACCCGGTGCATCATTCTTGCGAAAGTGCCATCCAGAGATTTGGTTTCCTCTGCAGTTAGAGTCCAGCATGGACTTCCATATAAGAGTACTGGTTCTACTACTGCCATAAATAATCGAACCTTAAGGTTCCTTTATATTCTATGGGACTATGAGGCAACCTGCTCCACTGAGCAGAGTAGCCTTTAGGCTCCCTCTAGTGATTCTGACAGTACCCCTAAGTCATCATCAAAGTCTAGATCAGTTTTGTCAAGATGCGGTATGCAAGAGAAGCAAGGAATACCATCAGGCGGCATAAGGAAGCACGAAACAGGGTGGGTCTGAGCATTACTATGATGGCAATGCCAGGCAGAAACATAGGGAACATGTTGGTAGAAAAGAGGGGGAGGGGTGGGGAGAGGGGAAACCGACCATGCAGGAGACCCAGGTGTTTAACATAAGGAACTTTAAGGAGATTCTGTGGGGGGAAGGGATTACGGGATCTTTCAATTGTGTATCTGTAAACGTTCTTTAGATTTTAACATCTAATGAACACAGTGCAGGTTTCTACATCGGTCAAACCGGGCAAGGCCTGCGGGAACTACTGTTTACACACAGGTCGACCATGTGGTCTTACAGGAGGGAAGCAGAACCGGATGTAGCCGACAATGTCGACCACATCCTTCTGGAGCACTCCCAGTCTTGCCCCATATCAAACCTGAGGGTGATTCTTCCGGGGGTTCAGGGACAACTCGTGTAGGATCCATGTGGGTGGAAGCGAATTATATTCATAGGTACAAATCGCAATGGAACACATCTAAATCCACAATTTAATATTCCCGGGATATGCATGGTGAAATGTAATTCAATATAAAATTTGGAGATATCCCTGGGATGTCCAATGTATTTCAATATAAAATTTGTAGATATCCCGGGGATGTCCCAGGAATATCCCTCCGAATTTCAGCTTTTATATCGCACAATGTCATGTCCCCAGCTTGTCCATCCCCGGAATATCCCGGGACAATGGACAAATTAGGGATATTCCCAGATGTCCTCAAAGTAAGGTTTTCCAGAAATCGCTAGAGGGTGGCTAATTGGGTATGCAACTTAAGACTGCCTGTTCAGTAGAAGTGGATTAGATGGGAAATGTGAGTATGAGGGGCCAGTGGCTGAACTGGCTAGCACTACTGATGAGGCCTGATAGGCATTACTCCACCATCCACAGGTAATCTGAAATAGCGAAATAGCAATAGCCTGTCTTCCCATTTAGTGATTTTTGGCAACACGGCCATCTCCAGCTTAGAGGGAAGCAGGGTAATCCAGTAAAAATAATACAGAATAATGTCGAGTACAACAAGGTTATCTGTCTGTGAGTATATGTTAGTAGTATAAGTATATAAGACAGTAATCCTGAGTATAGTATCTATCTTTAGTACGATTTTATATTTTAATGATGTGTAATACATTACATACTGTATCTGTGTATCTGAATACTATCTAAATATAATTTCACAGTCATAATTGTAAGAATAAACTATATAATAATACAGTGTATTACCTGTCAACAGTAACAGCAACTAAAATCCAAGCCGATGACATAGATGAGCCCCAGTTATGCACCATAAATATTTTACATGTCAGAATAGAGTAAGCTTCAGTTACAATACCCAATATTGGCAATGGCATTGATATAACGCAATCCCATATGAGGCCAACTGTGTCAACAACAGATAGAACCTAAAAATACAAAATACCAGATCCAAGAGAAACAGTTGAATGTTGTTTATCAGCAACTGGTTCAAAAACCCATTTGCATTTAAAGTCCCATATGCATTTAGGTCCCATGAATATAGGTCCCCAACTGCGAACTTGGTCCCCTTTAAGCGCATATAGGTCCCCAAATCATTGTTGTTACATCAAGGTGAATTTAGGTCCCCAACTCATTGCTGCTACATCAAGGTGAATTTAGGTCACCAAATCGTTGTAGTTACATCAAGGTGAATTTAGGTCCCTATAAAGTACAGTAGTTGTAAAAACTATAATTGCATGGGGACCTAACAAGAGGACTGGGAGTGAGAAGGGCTAGAAGGGAACCATGGGCTTGAGTGGACTGACAAGAGACAGCAGGGTAGTGCAGGAAAAGCGAAGTTCTGAAACTGAACAATGTGAACAAAACTGAACTGTGTAGTGTACTGAGGCAACTGGTACAGCGGTCTGGCGGTAGAGGCATTAATTACCAGTGGTATCTGATATTGAACTGAATAACTATTATTACTGATTTGGTGATTGGTACCTTACTATAAATATTGCTGTATTGAAGTTATAGAGAATAGTGCTGGATAAATAACATTTCACAATTGCATAAGTTAACCGGGCTGTGTGTGTAGAAGAAAACATGTATGGTGAGTTCAAAAAATACTGTGTTGACTAAACGGTGAAACCTAAACTGTTCACTACTTGACTAAATATAAAGACCTCATCTAATGGCTCCAAAGCTCCGAGATTATGTAAAAAAAATACGATGGTGATGGAGATAATATAGAATGGTTGATAATGTTCAATGATACATTTGATGTATTAATCATTGAGTCTGGGCTAAAGGAGGAATCTCGCGGGACTTACTTATGGTTACCATTAGAGGGTGCCGCATATACCGTAGTAAGTCAACTATCTGATGACCAGAAACTGTATGTTGATGAATTTAAACGAGTTCTAGTGACTGCATTTTCAATGAACGAATATGCAGTCTATGGACACTTTAAGGAACGGAAGTTGAGAGACAGAGATGGATCTGTGACTGGAGAAATTAGTGTAATATTTACAACAGTATTATCAATTAATGGAGTCAAAGAAATCAGTTGGGATTTATTGTAACAAATCAAATTGCCGCAGATATGGAAATTGTATTAGGTTGGGATTTGATTAGAATTCTAAGTGGAGTAAGTCTCAAAGTAAATGGAGAAGGAAGAGGGAATCTGGAAATTAAGTTTTATAGCTAAGATATAGAAATTGGGTTAATTGGTTGTAAAGTTAAAGAAACCCTACTACTACTAGGTCGAGCAAACTCGGACAGTGGAAATGAGATCCTTCCAGGCTTCCCGTTCTCCATTGTTGTCGCAATTTTGTTTCTCTCAAGTTCAGTATCCCTTTCAAGTTGATCTATATATGTTATGGCGGGTCGTCCACGACTACGCATTCCATGAGTTGGTTGCCAGAAAAGTAGATCTGGTATGACCTCGTCTTTACTTCGCCAGCAGTGCCCACTGAACCTTAATCTGCATTCAAGGAGGGTGGTTGATACAGGTGGTATTATACCATATAGCTTGGTGTATGTCATGTGTTGTTTCCAGCTGATGTTTAGGGCTGCCCTTAGTAGTCTTGTGTAGCAACCATCAATTCGTTGTTCAAGTGATTTAGTCAGTGTCTCACCCCCGTATAAAAATACAATTTCCACTGAGACTCGAAAGAACTTAGTCTTCAGGTGCCTGGACAGATCTGCTTTCCAGATGGTATCCATTTTTGATAGAGCTACCCAAGCCTTTGCTTTCCTAACTTCTATGTCCTTTTTGCTACTCTCTATCCATGATCCAAGGTACTGGAAGTTGTCGACCTTCCTTAGTAGTTGATTATTATCAATGGTTGTCAAGTTTCCATCAACATTAAAGGTCATAAATTCGGTCTTGGTAGCATTTATATGCAATCCAACCTTCTTTGCAGCCCTCTCCACTTTATTTAGTAGAAGCTGTGCATCTGCTAGTGTATTAGAGAGCAGGGCGATGTCATCCGCAAAGTCGGTGTCTGTGACTGTAGTTGCCGGATATCTACTACTTCTGCATTCTTGAAGAATTACGTCTCGTATTCGATAAGCTCTTAGGATTTCAAGCATTTTGCCTCTATGGATGGAGTCGAATGCCTTCTTGAAGTCCACAAAAGTCATGACAGCAGGGAGATTCTTTGACTTAATTTGCGATCATAACCCTGGAATTTATATATTCGATGTTGTTTAGGGTCTTAAGTGCAAATGGGCTTAGCAGAATTCCAACTCCACCATTGATGCATTGGCCGAGTTTCTTACTACTGAGCTTGTTACTAACGTCTATCCATTACCAATGTCATTGTACTTCATGGCAGTGTCTTCATGACAAATCCGATGTTCTTGGATGCAGATGATGTCGATGTTATATTCCATTGCCAGAGCAACAATGTCACCCTGTTTGCTATGTGCTTTCAGCGTGCGTGCGTTCATGAAAATTAATGATGAAAATTAATCATGAAAATTATCTTACATTAACAGTAAACATCGAAATATAAAGTTCAGTTTTAGTTTCTTAGACGTAACTATATTTCAATAAGCTAATCACAGCTTCACGACATCCATTTACAGAATACTTTAACCAGTCTACTTACAAACTTTACAAGCTTTATCCATGGAATACTAAATATACATGGAAGGACAAATGTATCATACCCCTGGGGGCAATCTTTTTATTATTTTTTTTATATTTTTTATATTTCTTTTTATTATAAAACGATAGATATGGATGGCAGAAAACCGTTGCTAAATTTTTTTCAAAATCTGTCGAGCCGTTTTTGAGATATAGCATTTTATATAACGCTCCCATGGCCTAATATATATATACGGGCCTAATAAGCTGCATTTTGAGGCCATTCAAAAAGAGACCAGTTTTTTTTAGAACAATTTGATATTTTGATAAATTTCAAAAAAAAATTTCTAAAAATATTTTTGACAATATTTTTTTTTCAAAATTTTTTTTATTGATTTTAAACACGTTTTAGGACGATGCCATGCGTTTTAAATAGAATCCAGATTTTTTACAAAAAATGTTTTAGAACAAAAAATATTTATAATAATAATAATAATAATAATTTCTATATTGATCCTTAAAACCAGAGAATTTATGATAAAAAATTGCACTGGGCATTCAATGTATACACACTAAATGATTATTTGGAACAATAGCGTCAGTGTACAGGAGCAACTATGTTACTCCTATGTATGTAATACCGGAAATAAGACATGTGTAAGTACAGTAGATATAATAAATAAAAAAAATTTAGTTGAGCACAAATATTACTACCCCCCCCCCCCCCCCAACCCGCTGAACCATGCAGAAACCTTGGTTTCGTTATGGAGCAGTTACCCCCCCCCCCCCCCCCCCCCCCCCCTCTGGCAGACAATAAAGAGCCTCCAGCTAAGTTACTTCTTCTCGACTGTATTTAATTACAAATATATTTTTCAAATGTCGTTTAAAAGTTGCAAGGTTTGGTGACTTGATTACATCGATATGGAGCGAATTCCATAATTTTACCGATTTCACAATTATACTATCGTGACCAAACCTATTTTTAGATTTTGGAATAACGATATTCCCAGTTCGTGGATTTAACCTAATATTGTTTTTTGCTAAAAACGGCAGATCCAAAGTTTTAAAAGCTTCTGTAAGCTTATGCATATATTTGTAAAAGTATATAAGCGCATAATATTCTCGAACTGCAGAGAGTAACGGAATTTCGCCTTTCTGCCTCAACTCCGTTCCACTGCTGTCGGTAATTTTCTTCCCGAAAATAGTGCGTAATGCGTAATTTTGTACCTTTTCAAATTTATAAAGCAGTTCCTTTGAACCATGTTTGTCATGGAGAGACACAAGCAGCTGACAACAATAATTATGATAGGGCATAGTAAGCGTTTTATATAATTGCAATTTAGTTTTATTGGGCAATTGACCCTTTATTATTCGTAAACAAGAAATGGTAAGAGTCATTTTTTGGATCATTTTCCCTATGTAATCTTTCCAATTTAGCTCGTTATCAATGTTCACTCCCAGATATTTTACTGATGGAGATTGTGGAATAGGTTCAGGGCAGCCTACATTTAATTTTATGGATGAGAAGTCAGCTCTATTTTCTGGGCTGATTTGCTTCGGAGATAAAAGGAGAAATTCCGTTTTGTCCGGGTTCAGTTTCAAATGAGAATCATTAAATATTTTTTGAATTTTCTGAACATTCGACTCTAACAATTTTGTAGCTTGTTCTGGATCTGAGTCAGCCACATAAATAACTGTATCATCAGCATACTGTATAATTGAAACATTTGTCAGTTGTTCTGGAATGTTATTGGTATATAGCATAAATAATAGAGGCCCTAAAATGGTACCTTGGGGAACGCCCCTTGTTTCAGTTAGCCAATCAGAAAAAGTATTTTCTACTTTAACACGTTGCTTCCTTTTCAATAGGTAATTTTGTATGAGGTTCAGTGCAGTCGAGTGGAAGCCTAAATGTTTGAGTCTGTGATTCAAAATGTCATGATTTATAGAGTTGAAAGCTTTGCTTAGGTCTAAAAATGCGGCTGCGACAAATTTGTTGTCATTCAAATGTTGACGCCAATTCTCAGTTAAGTAAGTAACAGCATCAACAGTAGAAAATCCTTTTCGGAAACCAAATTGTTTTGGGTATAAAAGCTTATTATCTTTGACATATTCAAGTATTTGAGAACACATAATTTTTTCAACAACTTTGGCAAAAGGAGACGTTATTGCAACTGGTCTGTAGTTCGCAGCATCAAATAGATCACCTTTTTTATAAATTGGGGAAATATTCGACAATTTTAGATGGTCTGGGAATAAAGATTTCGTCAAACATTGATTTATTAGAAAATGCAACGGCCCCGAAATGTGAGATCGAATTTCCCTTATTATTTTTGTAGGTATTTTACAAGGTCCAGAGGACTTATTTTCATTTAATTGATCAATTCTATAGTCTACTTCTAATAGACTCACGCATTTAAATGAAAAATGAGCTCGGTTTTGTACGGAGTCGACTGGTAGGGTATAAATGCCCATAGTGGTCGACAAGCAATTAAAAAAGTTCCCTAAATTTAGAAAAGTTTCATTCATGGCATTTGATCGCTGAAGCTACAATACGAGTCTAACCAAAAACATGTCAATAAGTTTTATGCTTTCATTTTTTTTTTTTTAATATACCTAAAAACTTATAATGAGATATATCAATTAAATATAAATATAACAATTAAAAACTTTCACGTCTATGAAGAGCTTCTGGAAGCGTCCACCCCATATGCCAGAAGCTGCCACATCCAGTCGAGCATCCAGGTCTGTTGAGGTACTACTCAGTTTAAACTGTTCACCACCCACTGGTTGAAGGTGCGGTTCTATCTGCACGTCATGAGAAACCTCGACTAATAACTCCGCCAAGTAGTCCCTTACCTCATTATGGCGAAGGCTGGGGTATCCACCATTTGGACAGTGTAAGACATGCGATATGGAGTGTTCGGCCCCACATTAACATAGTGAAGGAAGCTTTGGTGGCTGCCACCCAAATCGCAAACACAGTGCGATTTTCTGTTCGCTTCGGACGTTCTCGTCGGAAGCTTCGGAGGTTCTCGAAGCCATTGGTAAATTATCAACGGGTAAAGCTGGGGGTTCTGATGGGCTAGCAGGGGAACATCTAATTTATGCTCCACTAGAATTATCAGTGCATTTATCGTTGTTTCTTTCATCCTTACTTGGTCATGGTTATATGCCTTCTAAACTAATTCAAAGTTATATTGTACCTGTAATTAAGAATATGAATGAGAAGTTAACGGATAAGAATAATTATAGGCCTGTTGCCATCTCTAACATTATATGTAAGGTTCTAGAACGTATTATCTTAGACAGGTATATTGATAAACTTATCGTAGCTCATAATCAATTTGGATTTAAACCGAAACACAGTACAGATTTATGTATATATGCTTTGAAGGAGATTGTGCATTATTATTTAAGCCAGAATACGTCAGTATATATTTGTTTCATTGATGCCTCGAAGGCATTCGATTTTGTTAATCATTCGAAGTTGTTTAATAAATTATTGGAGCGGGGTGTCCCCAAGTTTGTAGTTAGACTATTGTGTTATTGGTATAGGTCACAGACAATTTATGTTAAGTGGGGTAACTGCCACTCAACTTTGTTTACGGTATCGAATGGCACCCGTCAGGGAAGTGTTATTTCGCCTGTTTTCTATAATGTGTATATGGATTGGCTTAGTAGCATCTTAAATGACAGTGGGTTAGGATGCTACGTTAATGGTATTAGGGTAAATCATTTTTCGTATGCGGACGATTTGTCACTTTTGGCAACCAGTCCACAGGCTTTGCAGGCATTAATAAATTTAGCTAGTGCTTATGCTAAAGAACATAATATAAAGTTTAACTTAAAAAAGACAAAGTGTATGTATTTTCGTGCTAGTGCTAGGTGCAGTTTTCCAGTTGGTTTAGCTAGTTGGTTATTTATCGTAAGCGTAAGGGAAAGGCATGGGCAGCCTTGAATAGGCTTTCCAGGATTTGGAAGTCACCGAGAATTAATCGGAAACTTAAGGTCCGATTATTTAGAGCAGCAGTAGTTCCAGTACTCCTCTATGGGAGTCCATGCTGGGCTCTAACTGCTGAGGACACCAAATCTCTGGATGGCACATTCACAAGAATGCTACGCCGGGTTCATTGTGTCAAGTACAATGCACACATCTCCAACCAGATACTATATAACATTGGAGGTGTCTCATTGGTTCCCCCAAGCTTGACACTAGAACAAAACCGCCTCCGCTTTGCAGGACATTGCTTTCGCCGTGAGGACCAGCCAGTGCATAATCTTGTACTTTGGCAGCCTCATGGAGTGAATAAGCATGGTGGACAGCCCATGACTTTCTTGAGACGCATCTTAAAGGACACTGGCCTTAAAGATGCGGATGATCTAGCAAATGTCATGGGTGATAGGGAGTTGTGGCGGTGCAATTTTGTTGACAAGCCGGCACAGCATTCTTAAAAATGCAGCTGCAATGCAGCATGCCGATCCTAGTAGTAGTGGTTATTTACAGATTTATGGACGATAAAGTAGATATACAAAATCAAATAAGGGGTATTTATCGTAGGGGTAACGGTCTTATTAGGAAGTTCTCCCATTGTACTACTCAGGTCAAAAATGTATTATTTATTTCATTCTGTACGGGCATATATGGGTGCAATTTATGGAACACTTATACAGTATATGTTATGAACTCAATTAAAATGGCTTACCATAGAATATTTAGGAAACTTCATCGGCTACCATTTAACTGCAGTGCGTCGGAAATGTTTACATTTAATCGGGTGCCTAGGTTCTTATGTGTACGTCGAAGGTCGGCATTCAGCCTTCGTCGTCGTGTGTTAAACTCTAATAACCGAATTATTAGTAATGTGCGGCAATTGCGATTTATATATAAGTCCCCAATTTGGGATGTTATGAATTACCTACTATTCTAGTTAGTTGTGTTATATTAATATTAATTAATTACTGTTAAAATCCCCTAATGAATAATATTATTGTGCTATTTTTGTCTGTTGTATTGTTTAATCTAAATGTCGTGTTTTAATGGGCAAAGTCCCCGAATATACAATACTATTAGTGCATCCCTGAAGGCTTCTTTGTGTAGGGAGTAACCGTATTTGGTCAGTGGTAGTGCGGTCAGCCAGGAAGAGGCTCCCTTTTCCTTAGATAGTAGGCGGAGTTATTGGTCGCTGTTGCTAAGCTTACTGTGGATGCACTCTGCGCTTTCCTTCACACCTTCCATTCGATCTTTCTTTATTTCTCGACGGATTGTTTGTTGTTTTGTATGCGCTGCGCTTCTGATGGTTCTAAGCAGGTGTCAACACTAAAGAGTGGTTCACATAATCTTTGGGACTCCTGGATACCCTGATGAAGGTCGGTTGATCTTAATATTGCTAGACCTCCCTCCCTGACAGGCAGAGCGAGGAGATCGTGCTGAATTTTACCTGGAGGGGGATTACCTGTTATGATTGGGATGACCCGATTTGTAATCATGTCATCAATTTGGTCCATTTCATGGCATTTGATAGTTGTTTTCTGTTAGTTGTTAAACTACCTATATTTGATACAGTTAATGGAGGTACTTTTGATTTTATTATTTATAATTTTATTAATTATTTTCCACCACGATTTGCTGTCCCTGGCACTCAGATATTTATTTTTTACGAAATTATTCTTTAGTTTATTGTTCAGATTATTAAACTTATTTCGCAATAATTTGTATGCTTTGTAATCGTTATCACTTTTTGTACGAGTGCCAAAGTGCAAATTTTTTATATTTATTGGTTTTTAACTCATTAAGTTCATCTGTTGCTCAGTCATCTCTCATCATATTTTTATTAGGAATGACTAGTTTACGTTTCATAGGGGCATATTTATTCAGTATTTCCACTATCTGATTTTCAAAAATCTCAAATTGTTTATTGATATCATCCTCAAGATAAAAATCATTCCAGATAATATTCTCAATTTCATTTAAAAAGGCACCTTTGTTAAAATCAGTAAAATTCCTATACTCAATCCACTCGTTGTCTTCCTTTACCATTTTATTAAATTTATGTTTAATTGATGTCACTGTGTAATCATGATCTGAGAAATCGCATAAATATACACTGCCAGTGGAATTAGAAATAGTAGTTCGATTCAGACTAGTTATTACCACGTCTAAAAGTGTGGAAGTTTTATCCGTGGTTCTAGTTGGCACTGTTGTATTTGTTAGGTACAATGTATACAAATTTAAGATGTCATTGAGAGCTGAAAGTCTCGTATTATTAACTCCTGAAGTCCCCAAAATGTTTACATTTAGGTCACCTTGAATAATTAATTTTTTATTTGGTTCCAGAATTTGTGCATTTTCAATTTCCTCTGAAAAACTGTTAAAAAAGTTAGTATTTATTTTAATTCTAGTTCTGGGCGGACGATAAACAGTGCAAACCAAAATATCGTCTATTTCCACCCATATCGATTCTAAAACCCTGTTAGTTTTGATATCGGGTCTAACCCTACTATTTATATGTTCTGGAACATATGTTAAGACTCCACCCCCCTTCCTTCCCCTTCTGTCTTGCCTATAAATTTTATAACCGGGAATGGCTACTGCTTTAGCGCTAATATGTTTCTTTAACCACGTTTCGGTTACAGATAAAATGCAGTTATTTGAACCCCTCAGCAAACTGCGTACATGATCGATATTTTTAAATAAACTTCTAGCATTTATTTGAATAAAATGAAATGTTTGACTGTTAGACCGAATAAAAGATTTCAGATCTACCTGTATATCATCAATCTGAGGGCCAGGGTTCGGGTGGATGTCTCCAGCTAGAGCTAATAGATTGTTTACTGTGAGACTCACAATTAACATAGAACTTATTACTACACGGACATATAATATTGTACTTAATTTAAAACTCGAAATAATAAAACTCAAAATTAATTTGGTGTTTCTAGTTTGTGTTTCTGGGCGGAAAGTATAATCACACACAGGTGGTGAATACAACATGGTTGTAATTCGACTACTACAGTGAAATAAAATACCGGATAAAACGGTAGTGAACAAGACAAAAACCATTGAAATAAAAACGTTTCGGCGTTTACAGTTAAAATTATTATATTTATTACTACAGGCCCATATATAGCGACTCAGAAAAAAACAGAGAGTGAATAGTGTCACCATATAATGGTACCCTGGTGGGTGTAAAATAGCTGGTGCCATCGACTGCCCGCCAGAGAGAGCCCCAAATGTTCCTCTGTGAATACAGATTATCAGAAAAATTCCCAATATTGTTTTTAAATTAAAATACTTGAATTTTTGTGGTTGGCGTTTTTGCCGCCCTCTATACATAGTTCTTGAATTAAATTTCAACCTATCAAACCAAATATTCACAAAAATAAAAATTAATGGAATTAAAAGTACAACAAAGACGCTAAATAGTAAAAACAATGTGACTATAACAGTTAAGAAATATAGTACAAGTGAAATAAAAACAAGGATTTGTTTCCGTAGGTAGTGGACGATTACAACTAAAAGTAAAATCGCCTCTGCAAAAACTAAAATCGATGTTTGAGTGAGTATATAAATGACTTGGGGTATTACGTTGAGGTTAGGCGAAATGGGTGGTATTACATATATCCAATTTAGAATCGCATATATGATTGTATATAGGAATAAAATTACTAAAGTAGTTACATTTACAGTTAAGGTCGCGAACATGATAGTTTGTCATTAGGAATAAAATACTAAAATTATAAAAGTGTTAAAATACCAGTTAAAGTTACATGGAAATATTAATTACCGGTAATTAAGGTCTAGGCATCAATAGCCTGTAAAAACGTAATTAGTGCACCGATAACCCCCTTAGAAACTGCAGGACCTCCCTCAGAAGGGGGGAGGCCCTGTAGGGGGTTGCTGGGCGGGCCAGGGTTGTGTCGGGTACCCCTGGGTGGTTGGACGACCCGCCCCTGGCGCTATGGGAGTCGGTTTCCGTCCCGAGATGGCAGTGGGAGCTGGCGGAGCCGGAGGCGGATGGGAGCCCAACCAGTGAGCGCCGGGTGTTTGGTTACCATAGTAACGGGAGGTAGCCTGAGAAGCACCGGCACTGGGGCGCACTTTCTCGACGATGGCGCGAACGAGTAACCCGATATTCTGTTGTTTAATATGTTTACTGTCGTATAGGTGGTTGGCTGTAATCGAGTGCTCAGTGAAGGTTATGTTGTTTTCATGGCACATCATTGCGAGGAGCTGGTTGGGGTGTAGGTTACGTGGCGGTCTAATTAATCGTGCGATAATTGATCCGACAATAATGCGACATTTTGGCCACGCCGTCTTTATTGCTACAGCTCCGTCACGGATGTTCTTACAGACGGACAATGACAGATGAATAGCTAACATGTTCTGGAACATTTTCTATACGAATAGTAATAAGAACTAGCTACTACAATATATTTATAGAAGAAAGTAGGATGTAGGAACCAGTAGTGTCAAAATTACCTTCTAAACCTACCTAAAACACTAGCTTCCATATAATTTAGTATCTTGCTTAACGAGGAGACTTAAATTCAGTCAAATTAAGGAATTATATCAAAATATCAAATTGTTGTAAATAAAACTGGTCTCTTTTTGAATAGCCTAAAAATGCGGCTGACAAGGCCATGTATAATAGTAGGCCATGGGAGCGTTATATAAAATGCTAAATCTCAAAAACGACTCGATAGATTTGGAAAAAAATTTAGCAGCGGTTTTCTCTCATTCATATCTATCGTTTCATAAAATAAAAAGATTGCCTCCAGGGGTGGTATGATACATTTGTCCTTCCGTGTATATTTAGTATTCCATGCTTTATCCCTTTCCGCATAAGTTTGGCTTATTTTAACTATCTCGCATAATTTTCATATTAGATTAACATACCTACTTTTTCATCGTGATACAACTATCGGTTAATTTAAAATATTAAATGAAAATTGATACCCTGACTGTGTTAAATTGTGCGTTATCTTTATAGTGCGTTATCACACTAAAAGCAACTTTACCTTACATTAGATAAAAACACACCGTTTACACTTGCCCTACACAGGGCAACATGGTATCCAAATAAAAGATTGCCAAACTAAAGTATTCAAACTTGCATTTCCAGATAAATTTAAGTGTTTTAAACCATCATTGGGATTATTGGTATCGTTCGTCAGGTACAAGGATTTGCTCCCGCAACACATGCGTTCTAGGTTAGTTTACAAATATACTTGTGGTAGCAGTAACTAACCCTACGACTTACGGTCATAATTTTACGATTTTTTATTGAGCAATGGGAAGAATAATTTGACCGTTGCTTGGAAGAAACTATTTTAATTAAAAAACTTAAACCAACATTAAATACGCAAAAGAATTCCATCGAACTAGACTTGTAATTAATTATATATATTACTTATAATTATTGTGCCATGTGCTGCGCACTTTACAATACTGCATCCTATTAGTTATTTTTTACTCCTTATTTTGATATAGAGAGAGGGAAAGTAGAAGATTAGCTGCTGCTATTTTGGGGTGCAGCAAGCCAATAACAAATTGCATCATTATTTTATCATAATATATCATTAATATTATATATAAATAATATGTTACAAATAATGCGGCTTATAGTGCGATTCAGCCATTTAATAGATTAATATCCTGAGATAATTTGGGATACCAGGGAGCTCTATAAATTGAGGGTTCTTTAAAATTGGATTTCTAGTTTTGGGAATGAATAGCAGAAACGATCCACTAAGTGTTCCGTTGCAATTTTCATTTTGATCTACTTCTTATAAAAGGAAGACATTGAATGATCTATCACTTACCTGTAGATATACAGTTGTGCTCGTTTGAGGTTTGAATTTTCTCATTACCAAAAAAGTAAGTGTGTTGTTGATAGTTCCAATAGCAGCAATGGATATGAGACCAATTGTTGCTATTTGAGTAGCTAACTTATATTGCCAATGTTGCGCCACTCTCTCATCAAATGATAGTAGAGAAGTATTTGAAGTCGCCATCGCTTTTCTTTTGTTTTCCTTCAAAGTACTGCTGATTAAATTAAAAATGCAGATAACAATGAACGAATCCTTTATATTTATTTAAAAACCACTCATCAATTTTGAAAAGAAGTTATAAAATGACATTGCAATTTGAATAACATGAAAAGATTAAAACAATCTGAAAGTAATTGGCTAATTAAAGTATTTTCTTCATTGTGTTACTGATGGTAATCTTTAAAGATCTGACATTTGGAGAAATGTTTTTTTGAAGTTTTAATACCCCAGTAATATAATTCCAATAAGAACCAATAGAATGATAATTGCTGCACCTGTTTACCTTTATCTGAATTAATCTTATTTTTAAAAATCTTTCTTAATTTTTAAAGGCGTTAAGACATTAATTGCCGCATTATGATGGAATTCAAAAGCATAATTATGACATTAATATTTTGGCTTAATTATCACCCACTGCCACTCCGACATTAGATACTACTGCTAGACTACTATTACTACTACTGTATAATCTGTCTGCTGCATTGAAACTGCACATTGAAATGCTATGCAACAACAACATTTTGTCACTACCATGCAATCCACAATTGGCAAGCCGAATGCAGTGTGCATTAAGAATGCTAGGCTGGCTTATCAACAAAATCATTGGATGCTGCCTGATGTATATGTACTGTAGCTGTGCGTAGCGAGGTCATTGTCCGTGCATTATATAAACTCTCTTGAAATTGATCGATCACGTGGTGGTTCGGATCATGGTCCTCTGTGCGTATATAGATACTGTATCTGCGGTGCAGTTCGACCCCCAGTAAATATTGAAAACCTTGTAAATCGCGTGTAAATCGATGATTGGTCAGTATCACTTTGGTGCTGGTAATGAGGGAATGTGCGACCACAGGGGGATTACACACTTGCGAGTAGATCACCAGTGATTTAACGATTTCATAAGTTCAATTCCACCACCTGTTATCGACTCACTAACCTGCGACTCTATCGATGAAGTGTTATGCAAATCAGTTGAGACGCTAAACGAAACAGCAGCTGCATGTCGAATATCTATGGCGTGTACCGAGATGAACCGTGCTTCCATTGAGACATCGAGATTGGAGAAACTTCTGTCGTCGAAAGATGCGAAACAGATACTGGTCCTCTCTAAGGCGATGTTGTGGACATCGATGTATCGGGTTGTGAACCAGATGCAGACCAGCGATTTTGGAGTCATTCCGGAGTCATTTCGAGACACTTTTGAATCCCCCTGACTCTGATCCTCCGGATTGCGAGACACTCTCGGCACCATATAATATCCATATAATAAATTCTCTATTTTCTGTAATAAGAATACACAACCATGCTATTTGTATCTAAACATCAGGTATTTGAAGCTACTATTTTAGCTAGGATACTGTATGGTGGGGAGAGCTGACTTACAAACAACTTATCAAGTATAGAAATTGTATAAAGTAGAATGGTAAAGACGTAGTTAAATGTATGGGGGCAGACTTCATTAGATCTTTGGTTAATTGAGGCAGGCGCTTTTCCTGTCAATTACCGCATTATGAATGCTAGGAATCGTTTTATGAAGAAAATGTTTTCAATTAATTATGACCTAAATAAACCGTTTCATTGTATCTACAAGTTATCTAAGGACGCAAATGCCCCGGGTTTTAGATTATCGATCACAGCTTGTGATTTCGAGTGCAGTGATGCTTTTGCCAGTATTCGAAATAGAATTATAGCTAAACAACCGAATCAGACTGCGTCGAAATTCCAACTCTATAGATCCAGTATTAACCCAAAATTAACTTCCCATAACCTTTATGAAGAGAAGAA
The DNA here is from genome assembly GCA_032718475.1 of Nemertoderma westbladi. NCBI lineage: Eukaryota > Metazoa > Xenacoelomorpha > Nemertodermatida > Nemertodermatidae > Nemertoderma > Nemertoderma westbladi. The sequence goes on along the minus strand of JAUCBJ010002178.1, from coordinate 15,773 downwards.
CTGTTACATCCCCGATTATGTTCATGTTGCTTTCAGTCGTGTGAGATTAAGCGCGCACAGTCTCACAGTTTTGAAATTTCCAAATTCTGCGGTAAAGATATTTCTTTTGTAATTTCTTTAATTATATATTTGGATAATTAGTTGCAATGCGGTAATTATACCAATTGTTTAATGGTTGTGACGGTGCAATACTTCATGAATACTGATTATCAATAAAACTACTAGAATTGGAGCAATGAATTGGAGTAGCCTTGGTCCTTGGAGGAAAATTCAGTGTTTTATATTTTAACATTGATTAAACCTGGGTCATTATCAAAGTCGAAGACCATAAAATGTATTGGTGGTTTTACTCTTCTTCCACAACAATAATAATTATGACCAAAGCAGCAAGCATTAAGTAGATATAAATTCAAACAACAGGAATATAAATAATATCATCAAATATTAATAGCACTTTTCAAATTTCATTCTAAAATATTATTTAAAATTATTTTGTCAGTAGGTTTGTCAGTTGGTCTGCCAGTCATCAGACATTCGGTCGTACCGACCGAATACACTGACTGAGGCAATAACTCAGTCAGTCAGTCAGTTGCTCGGTTGGTCCTTGGGTCAATCATTCGATTGTCAGTCATTCAGTCGGTTGTGTAGTATTAAGACTGGCACCTTTTTATATTGAATATAAACTAATGATGGAGGGAAGTTTAAAAGTTGATTAGATACCGTAGTGCCAGCAAGGGCCTAGGCTTATATATAATCAGCATTAAGGAAACTACAGAGTGGATTAGTCCAATGGTAATAATTCCTAAGAAAAACTAACAGTAGATTTCACTAAGTTAAACCGATCGGTATTGTTATGTGAGCGATCCCTGAGGCACCTCGTCACCCAGAAAACCAATATGTCATCTCAAACAGTTATTAACCAAAATGGGAAATCTATTAGCACCCCGGTTTGTAAGGACCCCCAAACAAAGGTCAACTTACAACAAGGGAACCTTACCAATGGGGGCCATTTTGGATGTCAGATGACTGCACAATCTACCATATATTAATTAATGTTAAGCTATTAATTGTCTTCATGTATATTTATTGGTGCAGTGCATATAACCGATCTACTATAGGTAACGGCATATGTACTAACCATAAGCTGTCACCAATAGATGGTGAGAGAGGGGATTAATTAGAAAAGATTTAGGAAAGACAAGCCGAATAATCATTAGGGCATTAGCAAATAATAGAGCAGCAGCCCTGTGCCCTGATGTCCCTTATAGATTATAGATTTATTTATAGATTTATTTATACATTATGTAAAAACAATAACAAATACACCAAACAATGTACCGGTATAAAGGTATTGTCCAACATAACATATAGGATTACCCCTAAAGCTTTGCAGCTTATTTCCAAGGGGGTCCTTTATGTTACTTGGTTACAAATACAATATTACATTACGCTAACCTAAAACCAATATAAAACGTAATTACACTATGTACATGTACAACTTTACCGAGAGAGTGACAATGTCCGACTCAACGATAAAGATGTCATGTACAGAACAATTTATTATAAAACGTAATTACAGTATAAATAGTAAATAATTAATAAACTAATAACTTACTGTAGGACTATTGTACCTATTTTTACATTGCACACGGAGATGAGATTTAACTGCAGATTTAAAAGAATGTTGATTATTTAGGTTTTTAATTTCATTAGGCAGAGCGTTCCAATTTTTTATGCCGTTAAAAAAGAAAGTATCAGATTCAAAGGATTTACAATTCGGGAGGTAGAAGTTTGAAGCACTAGCTCTGGTACTGTAAGAGTGTGTATCGCGTACTCTGTTGAATTTTTGTTTTAGGTAATTGGGACATTTACCATTATACACTTTATGCACATGGTTAAGGCGTAGCTGCTTAACTCTACTATCTAAGTTAAGTAGTCCAGATTCAGAAAAGTCATCTGGAGTTAGGTGGTGCCTAGGTTTGTAGTCTTTAATAAATCGTACTACTTTATTCTGAGCTACTTGTAATTTACATTTAAGCTGTTTGGTTAAGCCTTCATACCAAGAAGAGCACGCATAGTCCATGTGACACTGTATTAAAGAAGAGCAAAGTAACTTGCGGGAGTCGGTGTTCAAACTATTTTTATTTCTGTATAGAAACCTAAGCCTACTGTTAACTTTCGAGAAAATATTTTTCACTGTACTTTCTCCTGATAAGCAGTTATCCAATGTGGCGCCTAAATATTTAACTTCCTTTTTATTTTCAATCTTATGTCCATTACTAGTGACTTCAAACTTAGTTACCTTCTTTAACTTTCTTTTGGAACCAAACAAAATACTTTCAGTTTTACCGTAGTGAATGGATAGCTTATTATCAACCAACCACTCATTACAGGATTCTAGAACTGCACTTAACTTTTGGGAAATATGGATAGGATCTTTATGAGAGAAAATAAGAGCACTGTCGTCGGCATATAAAATGAGTTTAAAATCGGGATCTATACTACTTATCATATCATTTACATAGCATACAAAAAGCAGAGGACCTAATATACTACCTTGCGGTACACCACAGGTAATCTCTTGTACAGTAGACAGCGATTTGCTAATGACTACAGTTTGACCTCTGTCTGACAGGTAGGACTTGAACCAGTCTATAGAACCTACACCCATCAGGCCTAACTTACCAAGCAGAATTTCGTGATCTACAGTATCGAAAGCCTTTTGTAGGTCCAACATTACCATACCAGTATATAAACCCTTTGCGTTATTACATCTAATTGTATCAGTTAAGTTAATAAGGCAGGTGTCTGTAGAATATGATTTACGAAAACCGGACTGAAGTTCATAGATCAGATTTAGCCTACTAAGATGTGCCTCCAGCTGTAGAAAAACAGAACGTTCTAGAATTTTAGATACAATACTTAAGATACTAACAGGTCTGTAATTACAGGGTTCTACTTTACTATTCTTTTTATACAGAGGAACAACCTTAGCTAATTTCAGTTCGTCTGGTACTACATTATCTACGATAGAGTAATTAATAATAAAAGTAATAGGCACTTTAAGTACTTCAGCACCATCCTTAAGAAAACGGGCAGGTATTAGATCTAGACCGGTACTTTTTGAGGCTGATAGGCTAAGTAGATTTTTAAAAACGAAATCCTCAGAAACGGGTTTTAAAAATAACTTTTCTGAATTTTGTAACTTTTCTAAATAAAAATTTTTTAGAGTTTCGGACCCTATACTATATTTATTACTTGATAACGGTAATTTCTTAACTAAATTAGAGGCAACATTAGTAAAATAATTATTAAATAAATTACTAACTAGAGTATGATCATGAATCAGCTCACCGTTATCTTGCAGAACAATATTCGATTTAGATTTAAGGTTTTTATAACCTAAAGATTTTAGGGTAGACCATAGACTTTTAGGATTATCTTTATTCTCACTTATTTTGTTGTACAAATATTCAGATTTAGCTTTTTTTATTTCCCGTTGGACAAGGTTTCTATATTTGCAGTAATTATTATAATCAGCTAAAACACGGTATTTCCTAAATTTATACAAATAGTTATCTCTTTCTCTGATATTACTAAGAATACCCGAGGTCATCCAGGGCTCAGTGCGTTGTTTAAGACTAATTTCTTTAATTGGTGCTACAGTATTAAGTGCCTTTAAAAATATATCTTTAAAAACAGTGTACGCAAGGTTAATGTCAGCGGCCTTAAAACAGGGTTCCCAGTCAGAATTAACTAACAAACTTAAAAAGCGTTCCTTGCTGTAATTTTTCATAGACCTAACTGTTACTGTTTTATGATCCCCGAAAAAAGATTTTTGTGTCTTTCTTGTGCAAAAAACTATAAAATGATCGCTTAGACCTATAGGTAAAACCCCAGATTGAGAAATAATATCGGTATTATTACAAAGGATGTGATCTAGTAAAGTAGAAGTTTTACTGGTAATTCTGGTAGAATCTCGAATAATTTGTTTTAAACCAAACAAATTTAAAATACTTTGGTACTGTTTACAGATGGGGGATGCTTTGTGATGGTAACAGATATTAAAATCACCTAAGAAATATATTTCACAGTCTGACCTAAGATTACATAAAATTGTATTTTCAAAATTTTGCAAAAAATCTGATTGTTTAGGGGGCCGATATAAAGTACCGATTAAAATAGGTTTAGTTTTAGGAAGTAAAAGTTCCACCATAAAACTTCGTTCTTGGGTCTTCTTTGGTCAGGGCAGCAACCATAAACCCCTCTCAAACTAAAGGTAGGCCTAGTGTAGTTTATACCACTGTAATACCAATTTATAGTTTAGTACATTGGCCTCTCGCTCCCTGAGAAGTCGCATTTAGTTTAACGGTTTCTGTATTACAGTCTTACTGAATTGTCCTATTACTGGTAAACTGTTTATTACCTATGATATATTTTTTTATACATCGAAGCAGAAACAAGAAGCTAGTTTTCTCCAATGTTCAGATCAGAGACACCCATCCCTACAGAACCAGTTAAAACTGACTTCTACCTTAAAAACTATATCACTCGCTCGGTAACCGGACGCCCATTTACTATAAGACCCAGCCGACTACTGTGACAGGTATGTCGTCCAGCAAACGCAACAAGAATTCATGCAGGAAAAGTAGAACAAATCTAGCGCCTGACAACTTTAGCCCATTTTCAGCATGGTGCCAATTTGTTTCTAGAAACTGATACTGAAACTTAAACTGATCTGAAAGGGTTACTGCGTATGGTGTAAAGGGTTACAGACATGATAACATATTTATTTTCACGAAATCCATGGATGAACCTGATGATTCCGATGAGGAGCTCAGCCATTATATAGAATAATTTGTTGACACTGCTGATAACGCAGTAATATATTCAATATTATTATTCAATCCATATCCAATAATATCTACACAATCTATATATCAATCTACATAATATCTGAAACCTGTTCTTGAACGCAATAATCAAAATAAACCATATCCATCCATACGTCGCATCATCGCAATCATCATGTTTTCGTTTTCATCACCATTCAACATGCACTGTTTTGACAAGGTCCAATGCAACTCGTTCTGCTCAGTTCAGTCTCAGTTTATCGATCATATGTTGCGATTTTTAAAACTGTACCACAAACAAATACGCGTTTTGGACAACATTTATAATTAAACAACATTAACTAATCAATGAGACAATAAATTAGTAATAATGAAAATTAGAACAATTGCAGCTCGATACAATTGCAACCCTTGGACTATTGTTCCCAAGGCAATTACCCTACACCACCCACCCACCCCACACTACTGCACTTGGCACTTGTACCAGAGGATAATTATTGAACAAACTGGGAAATTTTCCCCGGATTATTGCTTCTTGAGTAAAGTTACAATCCACCTACATGCAGTACTCACCCACCACCCCAAACAGCCAACATGAAAATGATATAAAAAAGCGCCACATTTAGATCCCATGCAACTTTCAAAACATAGTTAATTGTTATTCTATAGCGAAAAATAATTTGTATATTCTAAGCATAAATAGAAGCGCAAACGCGATAAAAAACATTTTAAATAACCAAACGTTTTGATATAATAAACTTTATATCATCTTCAGTGAAGACATAAATTTAATAACAAACAAACTGTAGGCCTACAAGAAAGCTTATACTACAGGAATTAAGAGAAAGACTGATTAGGGTACAGATGGAACCCCAGAAAATTATTGTATTGTGAATAATACGATAACGGGCAAAATACAAGGGCTAAGAAATACATACATATACTAATACAACTGAAGACAGACTAAAAAATGATAAACAGAATTATCAACGGTACAAATATTTAATCAGGTAAAAATACTATGGTAGTACAGCCTGGAGAGTGAAGTCATTGTATGTAAAACAGCGGTCGGATTCAGTAGCGTGTTCGAATACGCGCACTTTATACTATCGTTTGGATTGATCGAACATCTAGCAAGATCTGTCCGAACTGGAAAGCCTGAGAAAGCTCCTCGACTCTCCACTGTACGCGAACACGCTACTGAATCCGACCACTGCTTTGCTTACAATGACTTTACTCTCCACAGAACCGCCACTTCAAACTACGACTTACTTATTAAAGAAAGCATTACAATTAAAAATGACAAACCGACACTAAATGAATCACCTCAAAGGTTTTATAGAGTCTGATTGGAGATGTGTTCATTGTACTTGACAAAATGAACCCGGCGTAGCATTCTTGACTATGTGCCACCCAGAGATGTTTTGTCCGCAGCAGTTGTTAGATCCCTACATGGACTCCCATATAGGTGTACTGATTTAACTGCTGCCCCATATAATATAATCTTACCATGAGATTCAGTTTTATTTTTAGTGTCTTTCCTAACTAATTAATTGATGTATAATTGTAAAGTTTGTATTAATCTTAATTATCTCTCTAAAGGTTGAGATAGCACCTTTTTATAACTACTGATTCTCAAGAACATGTAGTGTTTTCGCATTTGCCCCAATGAAGAGTCTCACAAATAGTGCACACGGTATATATACGACCACAAACATACTGTATATATTGGAGGAACCACCGGACACAACACCCATCAATTCAAGATGATATTTTTGGGGAATTGTTGCAGGAATTGGAGATATAATATATTATATAATAATAAGTTTGTTAGAGGATATGTTGCTGGTGATCAAAAAGGTTGAGTTGCCGATAATTCAACCAATGTATATTAATACCAATGTATACAGATCCTCTAACAAACTTATTATTATGTTTCCCCCGGTGACCTGGGCATGCAACTTTCTTTATATAATATATTATCATAGGCTATTATACATGCATATTACCAACATTGCTGTTGTACTTGTAGTCCTTCCTGCAGACCTCGGACTCAGTATAGGAATAAACTAATGTAACAACTAGTGCTATGCTACTGCAGCTAAGGAAGAATGCATCCGTATTGATCTATGATAATTACAAGATTCCATATTGCATGACATTACAAGAGCATAATACCATTATAATAATACTCCACTATTTTAAATGTCATCATCATGAGCAATATGTTGTAATTAATTTACAGTATTAATTGTGGAACTAATAACTTGGAGTGATTTGTGATACTGTATTCACCTAAACTTACTCACTATGTAGGCCTAGTAGTTAATTCAACTATATAATTTAAGATTGAAACTTCTATAATATTTTGAGACATGGAGGAAACTTGACGCAAATCCCATCTCGGCCATTATCTAACAGCACCGCATTGACTTTAAACACTGGTTATCAACAATGTTCACAATGTAATCAACGATTCGGTTAGGTTAAATTGGTGTTTGATGACATTATGTATTTAAATCCACTAAATGTTGAAGGTTTATATTAGAGATTTATATTAGATTGATTGATTGATTGATTTGTTTTAATTCCTGTACAAAACATGTACTACTACTACTACTACTAGGTCGAGCTTCCAGGCTTCCCGATTCTCCATAGTTGTCACAATTTCGTTTCTCCCAAGTCCTTTTTACAAAACATGTAAAAAGGAATATACATGCTATAAACTATAAACAATAAACATTAGCTTCTTCCCATTCTGTATCTGTAATGGTTGACATGTTTGCTTTATTTACCAACCATCTAATTATCATGATGAAACCATTTTGGCTTAATGTATAGGCCTAGTATTACTATACAACACTACATTAATACTCTATAATCGATCTTTATCTATTTGTCTGTAATTTTTTGATATTCATTATTTTTCGTGAAACTTTCAATATTATTCTCAACAATAATTTGTATAATAACTTACGTTAGGAATAAATCTGTGTTATTTATTATATAATAATAGATTATATTATATCCGATATCATGACCTACTAAATTATATTTATCAATACTTTATGGCACCCAACAATAAACAAATCTTTATTTGCCATATATTCATGCATAAGAATACCTTCGTAATGAATGAAAAATTAATAGTCAACAATCAAATAATATTAAATAAAATAATATAATATAAACTAAGAAGCATTGTGAGTTAAAGTAATGTACAGTAGTTACTGTCTGTAGTTACTGCCTCTAGTTAATGTTTGTAGTTTTTGTCTGTAGTTACTGTCTGTAGTTACTGTCTCTAGTTAATGTTTGTAGTTTTTGTCTGTAGTTACTGTCTGTAGTTACTGCCTCTAGTTAATGTTTGTAGTTTTTGTCTGTAGTTACTGTCTGTAGTTACTGCCTCTAGTTAATGTTTGTAGTTTTTGTCTGTAGTTACTGTCTGTAGTTACTGTCTGTAGTTAATGTTTGAAGTTTTTGTCTGTAATTACTGTCTGTAGGTTACTGTCTCGATTTTATATTGAATGGGTAGTTGATTAAATATTTGTTACCAAACTGTGATAATTAACATCTGCTGAATACGCCTTCTAAGGCTGCGCCATGGCGGAATGGAATGCCAATTTGTTTGGTTGTTTTAACAATGGCCTTATTTGTCTTGTTACATGGATATTCCCATTCTATATTCATGGTTTGAACTCTTCAAAATTGGGAAGCGAGTGCATCATGAGTGGTTGCCTATTTTTTGTGCCTATATTGAATTGTATAAACGTCACATTGGTTCGCTCGGCTGTACGGCAAAAGAAAGGAATTGATGGCGAGGTTATCTTCGATGTTCTGGCTTCATTCTGCTGTACACTCTGTGTGGTGGATCAATGTTATCGCGAGTTGAAAGAACCAATGGCGCGTTGGTAATTCAGTCAGTACACGTTCGTTCATTCACGTTCGTTCATTCACTACTAATAACAATAAATACTTATACCAAATTATCCAAAGATAATTTCTGGCCTAGTTCACCAGTAGTATGTGTAATCAAAACATAATTAATTAGGGGGGGGGGGGGGGGGGGGGTATTGGTTGGAGCAGTTAGATATTTATGGTGATCGAAACGAAAACAAATTTCGGCCCAAGCAAGTACAGTAATAATACAAAATAATAATTAAACAAACAACAAGCCACCGACAGGGCAAAACTCGGAAAATGTCTGGCGAAACTACAAAATAAACACTATTGGTCTAAATTCACTGCTCCACTGCAGTTCAGAACTGCTCAATATGAAATGCTACAGCTGTTGTTGTTATCGGTAGCTCTTGGAAAGACTAAATTGTTAACGCTACGCGTATCCCTGTTAGTAACGATAAAACGAGATATATTAGAAGTATATAAAGATATATAAAAGTTATATAGAAGTATATAATATAGATACAGTATACAGTATAGAAGTATATTTATGCACAAAAGATATAGAATTTTGCGATTTAAGTAGCACCAAAATAATTTGATTTGTTTAACCACCAAAAAATAAAGAGCAGGAAAATATTGATTAAAATACCAAAATAATTTTTTTAAAGAATTTAAGTGATTTTAAGGATACACGTAGCGTTAACCGACCTATATCGGCCTTACAAAGACCTACCTGTAACGTCAACAGCTGTAGCACGAATATGCGCCACTGTTCAATTATCACTACTAACAGTAACAGTAATTACATGTTTGGGCCGAGATATTGGAACTCGACGAACGAAACCTTTCGTTTCGATAACCCTAAAGATCTAACTGCACTGACCAATAATCCCCAACCCCCTAATTAATTAATATTGTTAATTAATTATAATAAAATAATTATTAATATAATATAATTATGACATAATTCTATATTGGGTTACTAGAAAATAAAATGTTGATTGAATATTTAACTCCCACAAACAGTTGGTTAGTACAATCACGAAGCTCAAACAGAATTAGTATACCGTATGTAGACCATTAACTACTGAGGGGGGAGGGCGGTGTTGCTATTCGGACTCGAGTGTGCTATTTGGATAATAAACTGATATATTGTAGATGATATTCCTGTTTGATGGAATAATGGGTTTGTTTTCAAGGAGGCTGAATCAATTATTAGAAGTATATTCAAAACATAAATACCTTTTTGGTGTGGCATTTCAAAGTTGTGAAATTTGGAATTAATTAATTGAAAAATGAGTAATTTGTGACTGTACAATTTTGTGTAAAGGCAGCGACAATAAAATGAATGGCTCCAATCAAATCGCAATTAATATAAGTATTCGGGGTTAGTGAAATTTCAATATAAATTATAAGTTGTTTGCTGTTATGAAAGCTCTTCGTAAATCTTAATTGTTTGTGGTCGTTACACCATCACTCAACATATTTCTTACAATGATTCTGATTTATTTATTTAACTAGTCAAAGGAGTTATATGTGCTAATTGAAATTTACAACAAAAGGCAGTACGGTTAGCTTGGTAAATTCCATTCCTATTATTATTAGGAGCCCGCTTGACAGCGGGATACTTACTGTAAGAATCTCAGGGATACTTTCTGTAAAAATCTCAGGATACATTACACTGACTGACTACTGACTGACATACTGACTGATAATTATCTAGGTTAAGGCACTTCCTGCCTGGCGATTTTGATAAAACTTTGCAAGTACATTGCTTTGGTGGTTCATAATCGCGTTACAAAATTTCAGATCGATTCTATGTGTGGTATTCGATATATTTAGTTTTTTGACATTGTTTTGTCGCGAAATTAAAAGCAATGGTAAAATAACAGCTGGTGTTCATGATGAAATATGGCTTAATATGTTATACACAGTCATAGAAAAACGTGTTGGTTGCCAAGTTTTACTAGTAGGCTATAAGGATAGGACCCCGCTTGACAGCGGGATACTTACTGTAAGAATCTCAGGGATACTTTCTGTAAAAATCTCAGGATACATTACACTGACTGACTGACTGACATACTGACTGATAATTATCTAGGTTAAGGCACTTCCTGCCTGGCGATTTTGATAAAATTTTGCAAGTACATTGCTTTGGTGGTTCATAATCGCGTTACAAAATTTCAGATCGATTCTATGTGTGGTATTCGATATATTTAGTTTTTTGACATTGTTTTGTCGCGAAATTAAAAGCAATGGTAAAATAACAGCTGGTGTTCATGATGAAATATGGCTTAATATGTTATACACAGTCATAGAAAAACGTGTTGGTTGCCAAGTTTTACTAGTAGGCTATAAGGAAAGGCAATGTTTACTCACACATAAGCTGTTGGTTTCTAATGTATTACCCCATAAGCTGATTGCTCTCCCAGTGCTTCCTAAGGGTATATCTACAATAAGGTTACTCACTCTGCTATGTTAGGGGGTGGATCAGGAGAATTAATTTTAGTTACACAAAGCAGTGTGTTGTGTCCTATTGCAGTCGATACTCACTGTGGATTGCAAAATGTTTTATAGTTGACCTACACTATAATACAGTAGCTGCATGTATTTAAGGAGCCCGCTCTGACCTACCGCCTAAGGAGTACCTATATTACATATTCACATAGAATTCACTGGGAAGAGATATTCTACTTGACGACAGGGTAATACCTATAGAAGGAAACTAAATCTGTTATTTGGCTCTATTCGTTGTTATTTATCTGGTTGTGCATCATGGGCATTTTTTATAAATATTCGGTAATCGCATCTTATATCTTGTAAACATTCTTGATAATGAAATTATTTGCTTCATATTATATTTTTGTTAGTGGTAGCTAAGTTGCATTTTTTATTATGTGGGGCGAGCCACAAAGTCAGCTAGCCTCACGCCTTGCAGTTTAGACAATTTTAGTTTACTTACTGCTGACTGACATAGTTCTTTGTAATAGTCTTGGCTAGGATTTTTCCCCCGGGCTCCTTCCAGCCAGCTTGCTGGCTTTCTAGTTAGGAGCCCGTTCGACAGCGGGATACTTACGGTAAAAATCTCAGGATATATAACACTGACTGACTGATTATTATCCAGGTTTAGGCACTTCCTTCCTGGCGATTTTGATGAAATTTTGCAAGTACATTGCTTTGGTGGTTCATAATCGCGTTACAAAATTTCAGATCGATTCTATGTGTGGTATTCGATATATTTGGTTTTTTGATATTACTTTGTCGCCCAATTAAAAGCAATGGTAATATAATACATACCAATAACAGATGGTGTTCACGATGAAATATGGTTTAATATGTCAAAGTTAGGCGCAGTAAAACGTGTTGTTTGCCAAGTTTTACTAGTACAGTAGGCAGGCTATAAGGAAAGGCAATGTTTACTCACACATAAGCTGTGGGTTTCTAATGTATTAACCCATAAGCTGATTGCTCTCCCAGTGCTTCCTAAGGGTATATCTACAATAAGGTTACTCACTCTGCTATGTTAGGGGGTGGATCAGGTGAATTAATTTTAGTTACACAACACAGTGTGTTATGTCCTATTGCAGTTGTTACTCACTGTGGATTGCAAATTGTTTTATAGTTGAATGACATTTAGCGGTTAAGAATAGTCTCTGTCAGACTTCCCTTCAGACCATAGACAAACATTAATCCTACTGTGTGTTAGTAAATTGTTGCATGCCAGATAATAGGACTCACACACACTCAATGAATCGAATGAAATCGAATATCTATTAGCTTAATGCGAGTAGCAGCTGGTCAGCTGAATGCCATTTTATTTATTGTGTACTGCTGAGTGTAAAGTTGATATTACTCACATAGGATTCACTAGGAAGAGATATTCCGCTGGACGACGAGGTAATACATTTAGAAGGAAACTAAATCAAAAACCAAAGCAACAAAAGAGACATCTCCATTGTTATATACGTAGTGTCTGGTTGGAGATGTGTGCATTGATTGTACTTGACACAGTACCGACGTAGCATTCGATCAGACTCGAATCATGCAGTCTGGGAATCAGGCTCGGGTAGTTGGTTTTTAGAATAGGCTCGGGTAGTTGTTTTTTAGAATAGTTAAGTTACTTGTAATATAATCGAATTAGTGATATTTATTGAAAAAAATGCTGTATTCTGATCTATAATAATTCTTTATTGTGGGTCACTTTCCATGTATTATTGCTATGTTGTATTAAAGTAGTTACACAGTATGCCCTATTATTTTTTAAAACTTTTGTTGCAAGACTAAAATATATAAATATTTCATTTTTTTTTAAGATGAAGATACATAATATAATCATTTGTGTTGTGGGTACAAAATTTTTTTATATAATAACCTGAACAACATCTATCAGTAAAAGTGAAATTAGTTCGAAATCTTCATGTAGTTCCAATTTCTATGTGTGATGTTAGCTTAAATCTTAAAGAACATTTAATTAATGCACATAATGTGTCTAATATTTTAGTGGGTGCCGGACAAAAGCATGAAAATGTCACTATAAATGTAAAAAAGAACGTAGATATATCTGAGCCTGTGTAGAAAAATAATTGACTACTTGGTATGTACTTGTACTACCCCCAACAGGGTGACTTTTCCATAGCAGCCGGTGAAATAGGTCGTGTATCTATTGCGGTATTGAATCTCGCCATACAGACATTCCGATTATATATCTTGGTTGGTTGAAAAATACACGTTTCCATAGCCTCAACAAGATGACCCTTCCCTAGCAACCGCTGTATATTTAATGGAATTATGATTGAAACTTGGGATAAACAACCTTGAAATAGCCTAAGCCTAAGCCTTGAAATAGAATTTGGTGAGTAGTGACATTGGAGATAATACACGTTTCCATACCAACAGGGTGTGACCTTTCCCTAGCAACTACTGGAAATTTGCTGCAATGTGATTGCAACTGGAGATAAAACACGGGTAGAAATTGTTAAATTGGAAATTGTTATCAGTTATATTGGAATGTAATAAATTTATCCAATAATATAATAATCTATATGAAGTTCTTCCAACATAAACAATTTGTTTACTATTTCACTTGCGAGGCGCATCTTTAATACGGTTTTAGAAAATCGTCATGCACTGAAAGGAGTCCAGAGGAATAATATATCCCTGGCAACTTAATGTTTTCCATATAATTGATACAAGGAAAAAAAATTAAAGCACTATTTATTATTAATAGTAATATTTAATATTGTTTAATTTTAATAAAATTTGTAATGGGCATAATCATTTAATAGACTTTGTAGGGGACAGAGAATTTGATACCTTTATCACTCAAAATGTCAAAGTTTATTGAACTTTAGTGCTCAAAATATAAAAATGAGAAAATAACAGGCTGTATATAATATTTTTTTTAAAAATCGACCGGACTTAATTAGAAACTTGACGAGATATAACGAAAACTAAAAACGCTAGGGACAGATTTGATTAAATTAGAAATTTTGGATAGTTCTAATTTTTTCAATTTCCTTTCGGGTTCCTGCGGATTTTGGGGTGGTCTGATTATAAAATGAACCACAAATAAACACTCCATCACAAAAAAATTATAAACCCAGATCATTACATCTTCGTGTTAAAATGAAAATTTGGTCGTTATGGGCAGAGAACAATTTTGTTAGGGACAGAAGAAAATCATCTTTTATTAAATTTTATATTTCGGTAATTATTAATTAAAATAATTATATTAAACCATATTAACCAAATTAATTAACCTCTAGTTTTAATAACCTAAGCAAGACATAGTTATTAATCTAATTTATTTAACGTAGTTGCTCTACTGTCTGTACGTTACCGTTGAGTCTGACTAACGAATAGTACAGTAGGGTATCATCATAATTAAAGTGATTACAAATTTTTCTCTGTCTACGAAAAAATGTTCTTCAAAACAATTCTTATTAATTACTAAATAAAATGAATAACAGTAAACTTCCCACACAAACTCGCAACAAACTCCTATTCGTAATCGTACTACCATTCACTGACATGCACTCTACATTAATTAAAAATCGACTCCTCAAACAATTTAAAATATCCCTTCCCCACGCAGATCTAAAAGTAGTGGTTAAACCGTGTCACATGTTTTCAGCTAAGGACACGATCGTGGGGCGTCGCGCAGCACGCGAGCTTGAGCAAGTTCGAAACAAGTTCGTTGATCTGCATTCAAAAGTCAGTCATTATTAAGTGCAGTCATTATTTGGTTATTTACTCGGCCGTTCTAGAACATGCACTTACTGAGGACGTCAACCAACCGATACTAAAAACTTCACTACAGTATACACCCAATTCGACTCTGTAGGGCCTAATCGAAGGAGCCCTAGTAATTCTTTAGGTCAAACCAACCTTAAATACTAAAGTTAAATCAATATCTCTAAAACTTATGTAACTACAGTATCTTGCACTAATATACGTACAGTTACCTATTAGGTATTCACACAGATTTGTTATTAATACATATCGATGGTATTAACTTTATATTTACATATACTACACAGTAACTCTGAACCGTCGTTTATATATTTTTGCCGCCAATTTTTATAAATTCAATCCTTGTAGGTAGAAACACTTAGGACAAATTTTGTATGTTTATTTAGTATAAAACTTACTATAAAACTCACTGATTATACGTACTGTAGCCTACTAATAATATTAATATGAAGTTAAAGATTATCGCCTGTGCTGTTACTTCCATCCATTCATTGTGTTTCCATAAATCAATTCCACTTAACTACTCTCTGTACTGTTGTTAGGTAGATTGTGCTACTGTAGTACAGCATCATAAATACGAACGACTAAGGAATAATGCAACCGTTATCGATTTATTTAATATTACTTCCATATACATAACACATAACAACAAGATTCTATATTGCATGATATTAGAAGAGCATAAATCATTAGTATAATACTATTATAATATGTCATTACTACATACATTATATGCATATTGTTGTATTTAATTTATTAAGTATTAAT
>JAUCBJ010002176.1:0-18585 GCA_032718475.1 Nemertoderma westbladi | reverse complement strand
GGATAGTAGGTCATGATAGCCCGTATAGCCCGGGCCAGATAGCAGATAGTGTTAAAAGTACCGGTAACCCAGGATAAATATCCCCGACTGAATATGAATCTCTTAATTCCGCATCAAACACATAGTAGAGTAGAGTAAAATAAAGTATCAGTTCCAGTAGGTCATGACTGTACTATTAATTAATTTATTAGTCTTACTTTCTTTCTTTTCTAATGATGTTGTCATTTCGAACTGTTCAATTAATATTAGTAGTATTTAGTATTTTTACAATAGTCCTTGCATGCAATATAGAGTATAATTGAACATATCCGTATAGGCCTACTCAATACTGTACAATATTATAAACCGTACTGTAAGTAATATTTTTCACATAGTAATATCTATCAGCTGGTTATTTTGGTGTATATTAAGTAGGCCTACGTAGTACTTTAGACACTTTAACTATTTACGTATTTGTATGTTTTGTACTAATACGGCAATTAATTTTAGTAGTATTTAGGATTTTTACAGTAGTCTTTGCATGCAATAGAATATGTATCATCTACTTGTTTTGTTGTTGAATAAGTTAGTACTGTAGAATAAGTAGATTTGTATGTTTTGTACTTAATATATGTACTAATATGTAAATTAATTTTAGTAGTATTTTAGTCATACTGTATATGTAATATCACATCTCCCCCGTCCTCAGAGGTCGAAGGTTCGAGCCCTATAGGTGAGTAAGGGGTGTTATCGCATCGAAAGGAACTCGCTAGGGCGTCTGCCCTGCATCATTAATGGTCACTAATGAGTACCCAGCTTTCTCTGGGGAGTATAGATCTGGGGGTACCGCAATCTGAAATAAACCGTAAGGCCGCGTTCACACTACTGAGTCAAAGTCAAAATAACATAAATATAGCTAGCTAGCAATAATAAATAATAATACATTTATACAGTAGGCCTAATATAATACATAATGGCGTTCTAGAAAAAAAAAATTTGTTGTGATTTTTTTACATTGTCTTTTGACTTTGACTCGGTAGTGTGAACGCGGCCTCAGTAATCCTGGTTTAACGAATTTAATACACAAACTAGTATCAGTATGAGGTCCCGGCCACGAAAAGTGAAAAAAAAAATATTAAAAACTTTGAGTGGACATAACTTTTGAACCAGCAGTGCGCCAAATGTGACCATCGATAGCTCATTCGAACAAGCTCGATAAACTCTACAACATGCATGCTGCACTGCATGGGCTTGGCGCGCCTATTTTCCTTGCTCCATAGACAGGGAAATACAAATGATAGAAAGACACACAGAATTTGTACTGGGAATAAGGGTGGCAGATCAGATCTGCCATCTATATTCTGGGGGTAAATTAAAATCTGTTGTACTGTATCATTGAATATAAGTATAGACTAACTGCTAAGACTGATAATTGAAACAGAATACATTTCTTATCTGTTTCGGAGACAGAGGGGGGGGGGGGGTGGGGGGGGGGGGGGGGGGACTGGATGCAAATCCCGACTTGGCGAATTAATATCCCGCCTCAATGTTAAATTCTCAATTTAGGGAAAGGAGCAGGTTCAGAGGTTACAGTGGCACGTTATTTTAACCAAAACAATAAACTAAACAGAACAGATTACAGTTTTATTTATGAAAGTAATCATCTGTTATTTGCGTCCAATTTCTCGTGGAGAGGGATGAAATTTTATTGCGTCCAGTTTTCCCCCCTATCTGGTTTCAGAATATTTATCCTTTCAATAATCTCTTTCAAGGGACCAATTTTGTTTACTTCGGAGGCCTCATACTTTTTATTTCGGGGGGGGGGGGGGGGGGGGGGGGGCTGGGCTCAGACCCTAACGCCGGCCCTGACCCAGTGTGCAAGGTGATCTACACTTACAATGCGGAGAAGCAATATGATTTCTGAAATAGGAAAGGTGGCTTGTCTTTCAACTATATTAACGACATAAGTTAGGCCTCTGGTGGATTTGGGTTCACGTTTAAAACTGCATGTCGAAAAAATCGATAATTATACTACAACTAGACTGTAAAGATACATACAGTTGCTGTAATACATCACTGCTTATCTATATCACTCAGTTGGCTGGAAACTCATGCGAGCGTCAAAATTGTTAAATATATTATTTTGAGATAAAAATGTAGAGTTTGGATTGTAACTTTCAAGTTCTGCCAAAAATTTGCCAATGCCGTCTTTATATTGTAATGATGCAAGTCGCACATAATCATTTACTTTGTCTTCCAGAAAAATAAGTCTTTACCGATTAGTGGTTATTCAAATTAGTTCTATGAGATAAAATGTGAGTGTTTGTGTTTGACATAAGCAATGTAGAGTTTGGATTTGGTAGAGTTTGGAAAATGCAAATTATTGATCCAAACTCAACCATATTCATGTTCAAACTCTACATTGTGCAGTTGAGCAGATTAGAAGACTGGACCTTCTTAATTGCCAGACTCTACAAATTATCACTGTAGTAGTAGTGATTATTTAACAACGAATTATGATATTATCCAATCAGAACACAGGGAATTGTAGAGTTTGGAATTATTTACTGGCTTCGCGATCGGAGTTCAAAAGTTCAAACTCGACACAAAATTGTAGAGTTTGGAAAATAAATCCAACTACTACACCAGGGAAATTAGACTTTGACTGAAATTTTACGTTTTTTGCCCATAATTTCTTAGCTTTTAAAAATCTTTGTTTTATAGTCAGATTCACTTTCTGTGGCCGAGACCACCAACAAAAAAAGTCAAAGTTCGCTTCGGTTATTTGGCGGGGGATAAAACACTAAGCAGGGATCGAACCCACAACCTTCGAAGAAATGTGAATGCAAGGCAACCACTACAGTACGTAAGGTGGAACAATATTTAAAAAATCTAAAAAACCATATTTTCAACTGAAGTGCATCTGCAGTGTATTTGCTATGAATTTCCAATTGGTTATTGTTATAAATAAATAAAATCTCGACTGTTTATTAACCTCCGTTACAATATCTCTATATACAATATCGCTACGATACAATATCTAATAGCATGTTCTAAAAGTGTTTACACCAATAAATATTTAATGCTTTTTTTTATTTATTGCTATTGGCTAATTTTTTTTGTTCTAAAGATAATTCATTGCAAATTTTCTATGCAAAACACTAGCCAAAGCCCCCTACCCACTTATATGTGGTTCTCATTATATAATTTCATACTGAACACCTTAATAGAATGATAAAACGAAAGGCAATAGTTATTGTTATAATATTTATTACGTAAATCTCTATAAATTGTGCAAATTTAAACTAAATAAATTAAATTCATTAAGGGTAATTATATTTTAACAACACTAGTAATGACAAATTTAACCCCATAACAACTATTATTTCACGGAATTGAATTCAGGGCACCAAATAAAGTGACTTGTTTACGTTGTATGTGCCGTAACAAATATTAACAAATCACATTCAAATCCTAAAAACGATGATATTGTTAGATATGATGATATGATATGATATAAAATAATGATATGGGTTTCATATCGGGTTATTACTTCATATGAGCGATGGCCAATATACCATTTTTGGTCCCATAAAATTAGGTCACTTTGTATTCAAGTTCTAAAAGTTATATTATTCGAATCAGGGCCTTGGAAAATCCTTAAAGCGGAAGGAAACGACCAAAAATATTGAGACAGTCCTTCCATATTGGGGTAACAGAAAACCCCTGAAACAGGAATAAAATCCATACCTGAGCACCGCCACCAAGGAAAATTTATTTATGTTCACCAAATTTTCAGATACTACCGTACCTCAAGCAAAGAAAATTTAGCGTCTCTGACAGCAATTCTCAACTTAAAACAATAATCTTAAAAATAATAATATGAATATAGGCCTACAGTAGTTCCGAGTGTTTTGTTGTGAACTAAAAAATAATGGTGCTAATAATGGCGATTCTGGCACAAAATCTCCAACGTTCAACGACAAAAATTGATACAAAAATACAGTACAGCACAGTACAGACCCTATCTCATTCTGAATATTATTTCTCAAACTGGGTATCATTTCTCAAACCTTTTACTAATGATAGTCAAGGGAGAATTTCAGTAGGTAAGACTGGGGTAAGAGTTGAGAAATCAGATAGATGCAGCCAGCTCAATCTAACTCAAACTAGAGTCTGGCGCCATGGTTTGAGTTAGGTTGACTTCCAACTGTGCCATACTCAGCATTACTCTTCCGTATGGGATGGATAATTACTCTGGTTGAGTGAGGCACCACATGGGGAAGGGGCCTCTGTCTGTTGCTTGGGCTCTTGAGTTAATGGGTTGAATTACATAAGCTGGGCAGGCCGGCTTGCGTGTGTCTCATAAAAGACATTCCTTTGTGGGCTCTACTAAATATATGTTGTTAACTAAACCACACTGGCTCGGTCTGTTTGTAGAGGAGTTTTAATTCTGGGAATATTGTTGAGGGAAATTGGTGCTTTGTTGTCTGTCTGTTTGATGTCAATTGGTGCCTTACAAGACATGTCAGTTTAAAAATCTAATGGTTAAATAAGAATTATTAGTGCATATGGGACCTCGGATTCCCCGTACTTAGTTCCAATATAAGCCTCATGCGAATTTAGTTCCAATGGAAACGAATTTAGTTCCAATTTTGGCGAATTTAGTTCCAATTTAGGCGAACTTAGTTCCAATAACTAGAGAAAAACGAAAACAAACGAATTTAGTTCAAATGGAGGCGAATTTAGTTCCAATGGATGCGAATTTAGCTCCAATGGATGTGAATTTAGTTCCAATGGAAGCGAATTTAGTTCCAAAGGGGCGAGCCACGTAGTTGGCGAAGAATCTGTTTAATGACACTTAAGAGGCTGGTTAAACAATAATTGTAAATAACTAACTGCTACACAGTGCACAGTGGGTGGTTATGCGAGTTTGAGTTGGGTTTGAGTAAACCAGACAGGTTTGAGTTAGTAAGAGTGAGGTAAGAGAAAAGGTACCCAGTTTGAGAAACGGTATCTAGAATGAGATAGGGACTGTAGACTACAACTTTACAGATGAGTTCTAGGTAGCCTATATTTGTAAGTATTTTGCCGCAACGCGCCAACCATTCATGACAGCGCAAGTCAAATTTATTGCACCTGGTAACCCTATAACAATTATGTGCTTAAACAAACATTTTTGTTTGCCGGAATACAGCTCTTGGCTTCTTGGCTATAGTCTGATAGTCCATAGTGTAGTATGTAGACCTTCAAATTTTCTTAAGAATTTATTTCATTTATTAAGAAAAATTTATATCGAAAATTTTCCTGTTGTATGTTACTGAACGCAAATCCCATCTCGACGAATTATTATCACGTCTTAATGTTAAATTATCACTTTATTGAAAAGAGCATCTTAAGATGGCACGTTATTCTAACAAAAACAATACAACGAAACTCAATACAGACATCAATAGAACAGTTTTATATTTGGGAGTAATCAGCAGTTATTTGCGTCCATTTTCACACCGAGAGCTGCTGCGCTGACGCTGTGAACTCACTGACTATGACGGCGCCGCGCTAAGAAAAGAAAATACAATTTCTCAAGTTAAAAAGAACTTTTTTGGATTAGGCCTAATATTTAGCCTAAACCCAGATCGGCCAGTTTAACCAAAATCGTATTTTTTTTATATGGTTCTCTTAAGACTATCTTTTGAATAAAAAGATGATTAAAACGAATTGAGAATTAAGAAAGCTGTAAAGTTGTATTCTGGGATGAGGGCACCCAAAACACCCTCCCTATATACTGCAGTACTGTAAATAAGTTATCTAAAAATTTAAGCATACCTGTAGGTAGGCCTATTACAGTATTAAATTACGAGAATAGTTGAATGTCAAGACAGGCGATTTGTTTAAGAAAACCCTCATTAGGGCCAATGGGGCGTTTAGCCCTAATCGTTGCTATGGCATCAACTGCCCTCAAGTTTCGGTATTTCATAAGGAACATTACACAAACAGTAGGCGCACGACTGAACCCCATCAAACAGTGGACTAAGACCTTAGAGGTTGGACTATTAAATGCCGCGTCGATGAATTGGGAAGCGCCTTCTATGTGGTCTATCATCTGGAACCATGGAGCGTCGTGGCCAGGTATCTCGTGATATTTTATACCAACTCCCTCATAAGGACCAGCTCCTATGCTGACGTCACCACCCGCTGTGTTGACTACATGCGTGATTCCCAGACGTTGGAGAAGCGGCAGGTTTTGGGCGACAGAGAACTCACTTATAAAGAGATTATGGAATACCTCGTTGTAAGCATCCCTTGCAAATATTATTCCACCGGTCGAAGACAAAGCTTTTTTTAGAGCTTCAATAGTGCACTCTTGAGACATGGCAAATTAAATATATGTTACTGTATAACACGGTAGGCCTACAGCTGTACAGCGTGTACTGCCTGACACTGACTCTGACAGCTACCGGTAGGCCTACCTGGGTACTGCGGTACCTGCGACCTGGGGCAGTGCACAGTGGGGTAGGAATACCAGACCAGTTACTGTTACAGTGTACTGGTATACAGGTATAGGCCTACCGGTACTGGTATACGAAGGGCAGATGGGTATGCCTAGGGTAGTTTCTTAGTGTAGTGCTGTAGTGAGAAACGAATGAACTGAATCTTTGCATACGTAAAATGGGGCTACTTTGCCCTGTTAAAGCTTTTGCGGCCAAAATGTCCCCATTATTATTATTATTATTTGATTTAATTCGCACGAGGCGACAATACAGGGTAAATGTAAATAAAAATGCACGCAAATGCACAATAAAACAGCTGGCTAAAAATATAAAGTATGTGATTAAAATATCATAGAGGTGGCTGAAGAATACAAGGAGTTAGTTGTCAGTCGCCACTCGTGGACACAATTACTTTGCATGCAAAAACTGTGTACTGAATAGTTCAAATGATTTAGAGCATTACCGGACAATGAGCAATACGCAATACAATAAATAACAATATATAATTAACGATTGAAATCTGATCCAAGTTTTAAATATTACAACGGTACATCCCTGTGGTTGCGGATGTAGTCAATATTATAAATTGATATTATTACATCGAGCAGAGGAAATTGTCACAATTGTAAAATAAATATATAATCAATGAAGGCAACATTATGTTATAATCAATATAGTGTATGGAAAAGAGTATGCTGTCACTGAGAGTACATAAAAAAATAAAACATTGCCGTTTGTACTATGAAATGTTGAAAAAACTTAGGATACGTTCATGCTTATCAGTGAAAGTACCGGATGAGTAATAGCAGCTGCGAATAAAATTGAGTTGAAATGTCTCTAGATATGTGAGTTGGTCAGGTTGTAATCTCTCTTTCAATGAACGGCATACTGTAGCTGTAACTCAGTAATGATGACAGACGTGGCAGTGGGAAAGTACATCTACACGCATCATAGGTCGAGCCGAGACCAACATAGCGGCGGTTACCGGCCATTGTATCATTTAAGCAAACCCCCAGCAGAGCTTGTAAAATTATATTAGGGCAATAACGAGACCTCAGTATAGTCCCAACACATAGTTGATATGCTATTGTGGATATGGGATGGCAGCCTAAAATGTTGTATACAATGTTGTTGTCAACGTAGGAACCAATATGCAGGAGACCACGCAATGCCTTGCGGTAGTGAACATCAACCTTCTCAATGGCAACCTTACTGAGTGCCCCTATGTTGAATTTCAGACTATACGAAATAGATGGGACGGCAATAGTTCGCCACAGATAGGAAATAGTATCAATGTCGATGTTGCGGACTGTCCAACCTTTCCGATGGAACATATCTGAGAGTATCGAGATTGTCTGGATACAGTCTTTATGGAGGTTTGAGTTGGGTGCGGATAATAAATTGAATCCAAGGAAAACAAACGTAGGACTTTCGCTTATTAGAGTACCGCCTGCGTTAATAAAGCAAGGTATCGGTGCAGTGGTAGTCCCAATTCCACGATGACAGATCCATTTTGTCTTGCTATGTTCGACATGAAGTTTCAGATCATTTAGTACATCAATAAGGCGAGCAACAAGTGTCTCAAGTTTGGCAGCTGTGTCGGCGCAAAGAAGAAAATCGTCGGCATAAGCCACGATACCAAGCCACATCAAAGTTATATTGAACCCAGCGCCATCATCATTCATATTGTGTAGCGCATCTTTAGTATACAACAAAAATAATAAGGGTGATAATAAGGATCCTTGTTTGACTCCTTTGATTAGGTGTATCCCGTCGCTATCAATGTAGTCGCCAAATTTCAGGAATGCCATTGTGCATGTATAGTAAGTGTATAGAGCAAAACATATATGCGGATTAATGTGTTTGTAACAACTTGCGGAACAATAATATATGGTCAACATTATCAAAGGCCCCTTTGATGTCGATCTGGCATAGAAAAACCGATTTACCACTCGATCGCTGTGCTTCAAGGAATTCAAGGATACACCCAATTATTATGTCCGAACCAATCTTGCGTTGGTATGCGAATTGAGAGCCAGGTATGAATTCAGGTATTGATAAAAATTCGGCCAGTACCACAGATTCAAAAATCTTTCCTAAGCAACTGACTGTTGAAATAGGGCGATATGACTTGGCCAGAAGAGGATCCCGACCTTTTCCTTTGTGAAGACTGGTGATAATAGTGTGCCCGAAGAGTTCTGGCACTCCTAACCTAAAACAGCCATTGAATATATCGGCGAGAGCCTGATAAGTGTAGTCAGAGTTTAAACAAAGAAAGTGTTCTGCCACTAATGAAAATGCATCTTGAGATTTACCTCGTGAGAGAGATGCCATAGCTCTTTTCACAGTGAGAGCAGATATTACAGGAGCAGTTGTGGTTGAGCAACGATCATGCAACTCCTGAACAAACTCGGTTCTAGACTGATCATACAAATCGTTCTTGAAGTGGGTATCGTGGAGGTCTTTACGGATCGCTTCTTGAGCAAGCTCAGGCGGGGTGTGGACAGACTTGGCTTTGAAAAAATTCCAAAAATTACGTGGATTGCTCTTCATGTTCCCCACCCTCCTCTTAATATTATCGGTGACAATTGACTTTGAAAGCCAGTTCTTTAAGCGTTTAAGTGATCGTCGAGATTCTGTAAATGCTGCTCCAAACTTACAGTCTTCTTTCTTGCCATTCATGGTCCATAACCAGTGTAACTTACTGCACGTTTTTGATCTGTCATGCAAAACAGCTGATCGAATCCGTAAGTTTCTACTTAATTTACTGCGTTTAGGGCACTTGGGTAAGTGGATATTGGCAGCAGTTATAATTATTTCTTGAAATCGAACAACGAATTCATATAACTCCAAGCCTGTCCAGTGTATTGCTGGTCCCCGGGTAGATTCATATAATGTATTCAGCTGATTCTGAATGTCCTTCTCATAATTAAGGATATGATATTCTTGTACCCTGTTCCAAGCTACTTTAGGTGAAACCCTTGTCTTCTTAATATTATGTGCATCGACTTTGGGTGATGATGAGGTTGTGGTTGGAAAACTAAAGACAGCAGTTATTGGTACATGATCTGAAAATAGATACATGTCCTGATCATGTATCACTCCAACAAGTAAATTATTGTAAGTATGCTTACTAATTAGAAGGTGGTCTATGTATGAAGTTCCATTACCCCTGTAAGTAATACAAGGTCCTGAAAACTTTGGAAGAGTGTCAGCGATGACAAGGTTATTGTTCAGAGCAAAAGTATTTAGCCTTTTTCCACGCTTTGTTGCGTTGTCCCTGCAGTGTCGGGGTCCTTGCAAACGGCCAACATCTGAATTTGTGTCACCTAGAATAAACGGGATTGCGAAAGAGTGTAGGTTGATTATGTTCGTAAGGCGTGAAAGGAAGTCCTCATATAAATTGTCATCTTTGGAGGCATCTGGAGCATAACAACTGATGAATATGATATTTGGGCCAAACACATCAGAACATTTAGGGGAAGCCTCGAAACCAATAATGTCATCAGAGCTGTAAATGGCACTAACGTGATGAAATAGATCCCTCCTGAACCATAAACATACACCGCCTGAACCACGTACCCGATTGGGATTCTGCATTAGTGATCCGATGCTGAAGAGGCAGATAAATTCATTATTTAAATTAGGCAAAAGTAGTTTGGCCTCCAAATCGTCTAGCCAGTGTTCCTGCACTGCGAGTATATCAAGGTCAGTTAGAAGCTGAGCTACCTCATCCATACTGGACTTGATACCATGACAGTTGTAGGAACCTATACGTATATTAAGCATTTATTTAAGCATTATTTACACACCGCTGGTTACTCTAAAACCCTTGAAAAACTCTCAAGAACTTTGTATTTTATGAACTGACGTAAACTTACTCCCTGCAGCGTTTATTCTCACTATAACACTTTCCCCTACATTCACACAGAAACCCAAATGCTCAAATTATGAAATTACTAGCCATTGGATATTCTCTTTGTTTACGTTCTTCTTTGTTAGTCACCGTCCAATCAGTTACTTTCACTCCTACGTCACCCATACGCTGAATTACCGGAGCCATTTGGTTACAGGTTGATGGCATGGAAATTGGTCCCTGATTGGAAGTTCTTGCATGTTCCATACGTTCTGCGGCGTTCGATATGATTCATGCTTTGTTGACTACTTGAGGCAAGAATATTCTTGCAGGTTTCAGTGTGTGAGTATTTTATTCACATATCCTACGGAAGCCCATATCGGCCATGTCGCGCGCAAACTTCCATGTCAAGCGCGCAAACGTTATGCCATTTCAGTGTAGAAACATTTGCGCGCGTGACATGAAAGTTTGCGCGCGCGACATGGAAGTTTGCGCGCGCGACATGGAAGTTTGCGCGCGCGACATGGAAGTTTGCGCGCACGACATGGAAGTTTGCGCGCACGACATGGAAGTTTGCGCACGCGATATGGGGAAGGACATAACGGTCATGTCGCGCGCAAACTTCATGTCATTTCCGTTTTGAATTTTGTCTGGGCGGGAAATTTGAATTTAGATGTCCTACTGTTTGACTGTAATGCGAACCCCTGAACAGGAATAGGCCTGCTATAGCCGTATGCCGTATAGGCTCTCTGCTACTCTCACACTGACTGTACAACAATACCTTACACTGCAGCACTGCTAAGCTACTGCTAGTCTGTCAGTATGTCAGATAGTCAATCTGCTGAACTGTATTCCTCCTGCATTACTAACAGCTGAACAGTCAAACAGTAGGTCACATAAATTCAAATTTCCCACCCAGACATAATTCAAAAAATTACATTAAGTTTGCGCGCGACTTGGCCGTTATGGGCTTCAACATGTCGCGCGCGCAAACTTCCATGTCGCGCGCGCAAACTACCATGACGCGCGCGCAAACTTCCATGACGCGCGCGCAAACTTCCATGACGCGCGCGCAAACTTCCATGTCGCGCGCGCAAACTACCATGACGAGTTTGCGCGCTTGACATGGAAGTTTGCACGCGACATGGCCGTTATGGGCTTCCGTAACCCTGACTCTGTGCCCAGAAACAGAAGCGGCTAGAAAAAGATACAGAACGCAAATCTATTACAGTATAGTGTACAGTAAGGATATATAAAGTTGGCGACGATAAGATCCTACAGTTTGTTAAGGGGTAAAATTTTTAGTTCTTTGTAAAGTGGTAACGCGAACGCGGTGTACACTGTACAGTGCTAGTGGGAGAATGTAATGTGGGGCAGCGTATTAGTTTATTAATTTTAATGGGATAGTTCTGAAAGACGACAATTCCAGAAAGCTACAGTACTGAAAGTTATACAGTAGGAAAGTTTTCGAAAATGCTAAAGAGCAAGGGCGAAAGCTATCCATTTACTGATAGGGGCCACATTTCGCACTTTCAGCGTCCGATACCAGTCATAAACAAAAAAGATATCTAATTCGAATAATTGCCGTTTAATTGCGAATAAAACTTCGCGAAATATACAATCACTGATACAGTACAGCAGTAGGGATTGTTGTACTGTACTAACAGTGAGAGGCTAGACTACTGCAGTAGCATACTGGGGTCAAGTAGCCAATTGGGGTGTCGTTTCAGCCTTCTCATAGAGTTAATGTTAAATTAATATTGAAAAATTAGATCCTACAGTAGAAGTAAAAATTATATTGTAAACTGTGTTCCTAAATTTAGTTTATTATTTTGGTTAGAAAAGCCTGCCATTATAACCTGCTACTTTCCTTTAAAAGGTATCTTAAATGGTGAATATCGAAATTAAATATTCGCGAAATTAAGTTAATATATTAAAATAGGCTGAACCGACACCCCAATTGGTATTATGCAGACGGTACGTAGTCGCGGTCTGATGTAACAGGGTAGGGACCGCAGTAGCCCCCTGCTCTAAATGCCGGTAATCAAGTAACGGAATGCAGGTTAGGCCTTAATGAACAAACGTAGAACTTGCTTTGCTTTTGCTTGAACCTTTTCGATAACTCGCATAACTTTCGGTATCTTTCGTTAGCTTTCGTTAATTGTCTTCTTTCAGAACAATCAATTTTAATGCGTACAGGTTTGAGTATTGGTCGGAGCTGGAGCCGGAGGTTCGGTCGCAGCTGCCCCATAGACTAATGCCTTAGTTTATGTAGGCCTATCTATACATACAGTAGGTAAATTACAGAGAAGGGGAGTGACCTGAGAATGTGTAAAATAAAAATATAGCGCAGTTTGTAAAAGATTTGGTTGTGAGATTTTCTTAATTACTGTATATTATTAATATGTGTGTTGCAGCAGCATGGTTTAAATGGGAAAGAAGTCGAAATGATGCCGTTCGTGGCGTATTCATAATTATAACTTCAGGGATAATGATTGTAGGAGGGTCTAATGCCACGGTTAACAAAAACAGTTTCTATTTATATGGCCATTTCATCCTCCACGGACGTCTTCAGTAAATAAATCTAAAGTAAGTTTAGTAACGTAAGTTAGTTTAGTTTAGTAAATAAAGTCTATATCGGAATTTGGTGGCATAATAATTAGTTGTACCGTACGTTAAATTTAATATTATGGTTTAGGTTTATAAATTGTGTTTTAATGTTATTTTAATTGATTTACTGAAGACGTCCGTGAGGATGAAATGGCCATATAAATAGAAACTGTTTTTGTTAACCGTGGCATTATACCCTTTCTACAGTCATTATCCCTGAAGCAGATTGACATTCATGGGCTTCCAATTAGGAAGACTTGGTTTGATCCCTAGGTGGGGCAGCATTGTTTGGGCACAGTGCTTTAAATGCTGCAGCCTCGCCCAACCCTGGTTTTCATCCTTCAGTGGTCGATAAATTGGAACCAAGGCTACTTGGAAGGGTTTACTGTGGAAGATCATCCATGGTGGTGAACAGGCATTCCTTGGCTTAACGAGGCTAAAAAGATTGTCCCATTCAATATGTATTTCCCACCTTAGTTTTAAATCCAACCAGATTAATATCGATTGTGGATAAACTGTTGTTATAAATATTGCTTGTAAAAGATTATTGCTGTAAAGATAAACTGTTAGTATAGTAAATAGAATATAATTATTCGTTTTTTTTTAATGGAGTAGTAGTTTATTTCCAATTAGGGATAGGTTGAACTTGTGACAACATATAAAAACGGTGAAAACACTCAGTCACAGTCAAAAAAATGGTTCACCATTATCAAAAATAGCCACAAAAAATGTGAATAATAGTTGATCGCAGTCCTAAAAGTAATTCTGCGAAGTTTCAGCTCCGCATATCATCGGCAACATCACAGTTAAAAATCTGGAACGAAGGTTGTGTTAGACTTCTAATTTTAAAGGATTTTATTGCATCCAAATAACCTTGAACATCCAAATAAATAAATGAATAAAAAAATTTAAAGTGTGGATAAGATCTAGTGTGGATAATAAAGAATTTTTACTTCGTTATCGTATGACCTGACCAGTATGGTGTCAGTATCAGTATCGGTGTTGTATGATGACTTCCTCCCACTGAACGCACTTGAAATGCATAATTACTCTCCCGCTACTGTATCAAGAAGCGGGAAAAGGAACTCCAGCATCATGATACTGTCATCGCAGCATCGTGACACTGTATGTTTCTAACGTTTATAATAATATATAGTATATAATAAGATTGTCTTGGCCAAGGTCCGAATGTGGCGAATGTCCGAATGAGGCAAAAGTCCAAATATGAGGCAAAGGTCCGAATGAGGCTAAGGTCCGAATAAAGGAAAGGTCCGAATGAGGCGAAGGTCCGAATGAGGCGAAGGTCCAAATGAGGTGAAGTTCCGAATGAGGTGAAGGTCTGAATGAGGCGAAGGTCTGAATGAGGCGAAGATCCAAATGAGGCAAAGGTTTGAATGAGGCAAAGGTTTGAATGAGGCGAAGTTCCGAATGAGGTGAAGGGCCGAATGAAGCGAAGGTCTGAATGAGGCGAAGGTCTGAATGAGGCGAAGGTCTGAATGAGGTGAAGTTCCGAATGATGTGAAGGTCCGAATGAGGCGAAGGTCCGAATGAGGTGAAGGTCCAAATGAGGCGAAGGTCTGAATGAGGCGAAGATCCAAATGAGGCAAAGGTTTGAATGAGGCAAAGGTTTGAATGAGGCGAAGTTCCGAATGAGGTGAAGGGCCGAATGAAGCGAAGGTCTGAATGAGGCGAAGGTCTGAATGAGGCGAAGGTCTGAATGAGGTGAAGTTCCGAATGATGTGAAGGTCCGAATGAGGCGAAGGTCCGAAAGATGCAAAGGTCTGAATGAGGCGAAGGTCCGAATGAGATGAAGTGCCGAATGAGGCGAAGTTCCGAATGAGGTGAAGGGCCGAATGAAGCGAAGGTCTGAATGAGGCGAAGGTCTGAATGAGGTGAAGTTCCGAATGATGTGAAGGTCCGAATGAGGCGAAGGTCCGAAAGATGCAAAGGTCTGAATGAGGCGAAGGTCCGAATGAGATGAAGTGCCGAATGAGGCGAAGTTCCGAATGAGGTGAAGGGCCGAATGAAGAGAAGGTCTGAATGAGGTGAAGTTCCGAATGATGTGAAGGTCCGAATGAGGCGAAGGTCCGAAAGATGCAAAGGTCTGAATGAGGCGAAGGTCCGAATGAGGCGAAGGTCTGAATGAGGCAAAGTTCCAAATGAGGCGAAGGTCGTTTGAAAGAGGCAAAGGTCTGAATGAGGCGAAGGTCCGAATGAGGCGAAGGTCTGAATGAGGCGAAGTTCCGAATGAGGTGAAGTTCCGAATGATGTGAAGGTCCGAATGAGGCGAAGGTCCGAAAGATGCAAAGTTCTGAATGAGGCGAAGGTCCGAATGAGGTGAAGGTCCGAATGAGGCGAAGGTCCAAATGAGGCAAAGGTCCAAATGAGGCGAAAGTCCAAATGAGGTGAAGGTCCGAATGAGGCGAATGTCCGAATGAGGCGAAGGGCCAAATGAGGTGAAGGGCCGAATGAGGTAAAAGGTCTGAATGTGGCGAAGGTCCGAATGTGGCGAAGGTCTGAATGAGGCGAAGTTCCGAATGAGGTGAAGGTCTGAATGAAGCGAAGGTCCGAATGAGGCGAAGGTCTGAATGAGGCAAAGTTCCAAATGAGGCGAAGGTCGTTTGAAAGAGGCAAAGGTCTGAATGAGGCGAAGGTCCGAATGAGGCGAAGGTCCAAATGAAGCAAAAGTCCAAATGAGGTAAAAGGTCTGAATGTGGCGAAGGTCCGAATGAGGCGAAGGTCCAAATGAAGCAAAAGTCCAAATGAGGTAAAAGGTCTGAATGTGGCGAAGGTCCGAATGTGGCGAAGGTCCGAATGAGGCGAAGGTCTGAATGAGGCAAAGTTCCAAATGAGGCGAAGGTCGTTTGAAAGAGGCAAAGGTCTGAATGAGGCGAAGGTCTGAATGAGGCGAAGGTCCAAATGAAGCAAAAGTCCAAATGAGGTAAAAGGTCTGAATGTGGCGAAGGTCTGAATGAGGCGAAGGTCCGAATGAGGTGAAGGTCCAAATGAGAAGATTCTTGTGACGAAGTTGTATCTGTAAAGTAGGACTTTAAACTTTGCTAATCCGTGAGGTTTGTTACACGGAGGAACATAGGGCACCTAATAGTGAGTGACGATCTTCCCGCTTCCTATTGCATAGCTAGAAGGCTCATCTTTCGTACTAATCATTCCATCACACCATATTTCACTCCACTCTTACTATCAATATTGTATCCGGGATTATTGCTCATCTATGGTCATTACATATTGGTTTTATATTAGCTCACAAAATAAATAGAATATTTGTATCATATTATATTTCATTCACATGCCCGATTAAAGAAATGGCCAGCTCGCGTCGCTTGGGAAACGGAAGCGGTTGGTATTAATTCGGTTAAAGTTCAAAATCATTTTGGAAATAGACTACATAGTTTCGTAGCCATGAAAAAAAAATTGAAAATAAAATTGTTAGTACTCTACATTCTAGTACTTGCTTTTATAGCAGAAAGGACAAACAGTTACTGGGTAACAGATAGGTTACTTTCATGAATTTTTGACACAAATTTTTTATATGTGTGACCAAAATTTGCATTTTTAATTTCCAAATGGTAATTTAGGATGTATGGGACCGAAGTTGGGCATGCCCGTGTGCTGAATTCGATATTAATGGTTCCGCTCAATAATTAAGTACACGCGTAGGCGGGGGGACTGCGTACAGTACAGTAGTGTCAGCAGGAGGAACAGGATGAGCTGTTGCTTATTGGTTGACGCAGGTAGAATCAGGCATGATCCTTGGGTTTCCTAGCAACCACATGGATTTCAGCGTGAAATCCCTATTACGGAGGAGATCATTGGTAGTAATTAGTTATTCTAAGAGTAAGTAAGTAAGTATAGTATGCCGATTGACGGGACATGCTGACATATCGAAATAGTACAACTGAACTACTGTAATGTATAATGAACTGCGTTTGCATAGATTCTATCTATACATACAATACTTACTGAATGTAGAAACATTATACAGTAAAATTATAAAAGATTTTGTTATGTTATATTATATTTATCTATATAAGATATTTATTTGATATGCGTATTTGATATGAGTATTCAGTTGCTTTTGTAAATTGTCTGCAACTTTGTAAAGTTTTAGACTGCATAATATTTCATTGATTATTGGGTCGTTAGAGGAAGGTAGTAGCGCTGCAGTGTAGTTGTGCTGGTATCCTTAGCACCATATGTTTAGTAATTGTGAAGGTAACTACGGTATTGTGTTGGCATATAACCTAACATCTTGCAGTAGAAGTTGGCTCTCTTGGCTTTATAATTTCCTACCCTTGTATTAGGGGCCGTCCAAGTATGACGTCTGCACTTTTCCCCAAAATGTTGACCCCCTCCCTCCCCTAAATCAGATGTCATCAGATAGGCGTAGACCCCCCCCCCCCCCCCCTAAATCAGATTTAAAAAAAAATTTGTAATAAACTATTATATTATGAAGATTATTTATAATCACTTCTAAATCATTCAAATCGTCCTAATCATTGAAACATGGTGACTGGTAACTGAAACAGAAGGTCGTGCTACGGGCCTTCGGGGGCTTCGAACAATTAAAATAGGCAAGCTATTTACTCTTCTGCTATATCTCTTCTAGCACTTATAAATGAACTTGCTGACGTCAGATTTTGGCTGACCCCCTCCCCTCCCCTCATCAGCACGTCATCAGATTTTCCCAACCCCCCTCCCCCCCCTAAAGTGCTGACGTCATACTTGGACGGCCCCTTAGGCAGTATCTTATGACATATACCAATAATAATGTGGTTATAGAAACGACCCTAGTAGTGTTGGTATATTTATGGCATTATTTGTTATTATAAGAAGTCTGCACCAGATGGCATGTTTACGCAGAGACCGAAAACATTAATGGGTTCCTGGTTGTGAATTCGCCTTAAATACTTTTGTTGTTGGGTAATACAATACATTATTACCATTACTATTTCTATTTCTATTTGCCAATATAGTACTTACTTATCAATTAGATATGCAGCAAATTATATAGATTAGCATAAAATACAACTCATTCTCAATAGGACCTTATTCATAACACATAAATACAGTAGTTTATCTTAAAAAATACAGAAAATACTTTATTTGACTAACATTGGAATAAATTTACCTTAGTGTAATGTTAGACAATCACGCATGTATTCCTCGTCGTAACTTTTCGCAAGAATTTCCTTTAATTCTAGTGGAAATTATTATCTACAAATCAAATCTGAACAAACTATAAATAATATTTTTAAAATACAAGTAGGCCTTATTGTTATTCTTCATTGAGGTAATTTTTCTCGAAATACCTCATCAGAAATACTGGTATCAGTATCACTAACGATGTATTTATTCCAATATAATGATAAATGTGAAGGCCCACCATGTGGGGCGAGCCACGAAGTGAGTGAGCCTTAGCGTAGTGGTACCATTAATCAACCTGTCGTTCTGTCGTTCTGTCGTTCTGTCGTGTTCAATTTTAAACGTTAATAACTCGGCCAATCTTTGATGAAATCTATCCAAACTTGGTACACATGTTGTTTGGCAAAAGTTTAGAAATTTTCCAAGTAGAATTTCCGTGTGGCCTTCGAGAAGCTAAGATAATAGCAGTTAATTAGTTAATTAAGT